>JAJOOR010008108.1:0-66806 GCA_036250505.1 Solanum acaule
AGCACTCTACACGTTACTTAGGAGGAAGAACACTCAAGGAGTGGAAGCAATGTAAATTCATCTTTGATTTTCACTTTGTTTGCTTCTTTACTTGTTCATTATGAAATTTTGCGCTATTATCAAATAATATTATGAGTTGTTAGATTCCTTATCTACCTAGGATTTTGATGGGCCCTTTTGCAAAATTAATGAATTCGTGTCATGTTTTTCTATAATTGAATCGTTCCTATTATCTTTATATATTTAACTACACAGTAATTACAGTTCATAAAAGGAAGGACTCTAGATTAACGATGTCTTTATATTTTGTTGTTCTTGAAAAGACTATTAGGTTTTAGTTGAGGACATCACTGCGAGCGTTAAGATATTAATGGCTGAAATTTTAAAGTGAAGATTAAAGATAACAAATCTTTGACACAATTTAAGTGAAATTAATTGGTTAACTAATAAGGTTCATTCAACTGAAAACATTAGAAAATTATTATATTTGGTCGAGAGATATTTGTGGTATGAAAAAATCCATGTTCGAGAGACATTATTTTGAAAAGATTATTGATTTACCCTTTTGCTCCTACTCTTCAAATCAAATTAAATTAAATTCGAAATTTACCCTCTAGATCCTGACTTCTACTCACCAAACTAAATGATTGAGAAACATAAGTATGACTCAAACTAAAATTCAAAGTTTACCCTCTTGACTCCTACTCATCAAATAATATTAAATAAAATTCCAGATTTACTCTCCTAGCTCCTACTCATCAAATTAAATGCTAAAGAAAATACAAGAACTGAAATTCAAAATTTAGCCTCTAAGCTCCTACTCATCAAAGTAAATTAAATAAAATTATAGTTTTACTCTCTTAGATCCTACTCATAAAATTAAATTTTTTAAAAATATGTCAAGGACTAAAATTTTAAATTTACCCTTTTTAATTCCTATTCATAAAATTAAATCAAATAAAATATTGTGAAGAATAAGAGAAACTACTAATCCTCCCAGATCCTACTCATCAAGACATAATGTATTACCATAATATTGAGAATTTTCCTATACATACAATTTTCTTCACTCTCCCTTTGCCTCAAATCTTCTTTCATTTCCATTCTCAAACAAACAAGTTATAAACTGCACCGTAAGTTTCTTCATCAAATCTCTGTCTTTTTAGTAAAGAAATAAAACTCAAGATCTAATTTGTTTCCATCAATCTAAGAGTGATCTTTTTATGTTTCCATTAGTTTGTGGGGGGTGTATTTATCTTATGGTTTGGGGGTTTAATTTATGTATACAGTTTTGATCTTTATGGTGAATGATACATCGTTTTTAAATCTAGACTAGTCATGTACATCAACAAAGAAGAGACATCATTGCTGAAGAGATGATGGGAAATAAAAAGAAGACATCAATAGAATCTAGTGAAAATATTGTCGTAGGTGCTTATCTGCCTAGGCGGAATTTCAGTGTCTTAATGAGAAAAATCAGCCAAGGTCTACGCAGAGTAGACAATGTGTCAATTATCTAAGTGATAAAGAAGAAAATGTTTCTAAGTGATATAAGGGCGTTGGATATCCACTCCTACTAAGGAGTCCGAGGTGCAGCATTTTTCCTCTAAAGAGAATTGCAGAACACAGAGCATGAAGCTCAGACTACAAAAGGAAGTTTAGATCTTCCTTTAGATATAGGGCTTTCTACTATGACTGAGTCAAAAACATTTTGAATACGTAGATCTAGATTTTAGTGATTTTTACAAGGACAAGGACAATTCTTGCATTAAGGTTGGGCAAGTATAGGCTGTCTTTGACACCCTGGATTCCATGCCTAGATTCTATGCAGTCATCAGGAACGGTTTGTCTCCTACATATAAATTGCACATAAGATGGTTAGAGCCAAAGGCGCTGAATGAAGATGAAACCAAATGGCTATCTGAGGGATTTCTAGCTTCTTGTTTTAGGTTTAGACTAGGAAACTCAGAAGATATTGAAGATCATCCTATGTTCTCACATTTAGTATGTGAGATAAATGGAAATATGTACAATGCAATAAAGATATTTCCAATGGAAGGAGAAACTTGGGCCTTCTTTAAAGATTGGTATATGAACTTATGTCCTTATCTTTGGAGCAATACAAATTTCAAGTACGAGTATGTCGAGGTATTGTCAGACTATGTTGATGTTATTGGTGAGCATGTTGCATACTTGGATAAATCAGAAGCTTTACTCGTCCTTTCCATCGAGTAGGAGATCCATTTCTAGTTATGCCAAATGATATGTTTAGATTCTCTCATAGAATTCCTTCTATGAAGATGACAGGGATGGAGAGGAATACTGCTCGTGAAGGATCCTTTGATCCAGACCCTGCCTCATTTCCCTTTTCTCATTTATGGATTTTAACATCAAAACATATCCTTTCAAGGAACTAGAAATGGATCTCCTACTTGATGTAAAAGACATGTAAAGCCTTTGGCTTTATATAAGTATGCAACATGCACACCAATAGAATCAACATAGTCTGACAAGACCTCAACAAAGTCGTAGTTTAAGTTCTTATCACTCCCAAGATTAGGACAACAATTCATACCCCAATATTTAAAGAGGGCCAAAGTTTCTCCTTCGAATAGAAATATCTTTATTGCATCGTAGTTGTTTCCATTCATTGCACGTACAAAATGTGAGAACATAGGATGATCTTCAATGCCTTCTAAGTTTCGTAGTCTAAACCTATCACAAGAACCTTGAAAGCCTTAATGAATGCATGTAATGCACAATTCAAATGCAGGAGAAAAAATCTTCCTGATGAATGCATAGAATCTAGGCATGGCATCCAGGTTATTATAGGCAGCCCATAGTTGTCCAACCTTAAAGCAGGACTCGTCATTTTCTTTGTCAAAATCGCTAAAATATGGATCTGCATATTCAATGGTTTTCAACTCAGTCATAGTAGAAGGCCCTACATCTATGGGAAGATCAACACTTCCTTTTGAAGTCTCATCATCATGTTATGTGTTCTCCAAGCTCTGTTTAGAGGCGAATGCTACACCACGGAATCCTTAGTAGGAGAGGGATATCCAAGACTTTTATATCGCTTAGAAACATCTTCTTCATCATTTAGATAATTGACACGCTGTCTACACAGCCGGTTTTCCTCACTAAGACACTGAAAATTCGTCCAAGGCAGATAAGCACTTGCTTCACAATTTTCACTAGATTTTATTGATGTCTTCTTTCTATTTCCCATCATCTCTCCAGCAATGATGGCCTCTTCTTTGTTGCAATTTATGACTATCCTAGAATGAAATATGATGTATTATTCACCATAAAGATAAAAAATTTATACATAAATCAAACCCCAAACCATCAGATTAAAGAACCCCACAAACAAGCAAAAACATAATAGACCACTCTTTGATTGATGGAAACAAACAAGAACTTGACTTTTTTTTCTTTAAGTTGATAAGTTGATATGTTGTTTGTTTGAGAATTCAAATGACAGTTGAGGATTAGCGGTTTCTCTCAATTCTTTACAATATTCTATTTGATTTAATTTGATGTGTAGGAGTCACGAGGATAAATTTTAAACTTTATTTGATTTAATTTGATGAGTAGGAGTCAGAACGATAAACTTTAAATTTCAGTGCTTGTGATATTTTCATAAGTATTTAATTTAATAAGCTAGTAGAGTAAAAGTAGAATTTTATTTAATTTAATTGAAAGAGTAGGAGGAAAGAGAAAATATTTTGAATTTTAGTTTTAGTGCTATTTTCTCAAGTATTTAATTTGATGAGTTGGAGCCAAGACCTAAGAGGGTAAATTTTAAATTTTATTTTATTTGATGAGTAAGAAAAAAAAGTGTAAATTTTGAATTTTAGTTCCTGTGATATTATTTTAAGAATCTATATCTATATCTATACTACATTAAAAGCATGAACTCCCAAACTTGAATGTTAGAGACCTTTTCAAATTAAAGGATTGTGTCTTTTTCAATGAGTTGTGACTTTTCCAAAGGGTTGTGACTTTTTTGACGGGTTGTGAATTTTTCAATGAGTTGTGATGTTTCTGAAAGGTTGTGATTTTTTTCGAAGGGTTGTGACTTTTCTAAAGGGATGTGCCTTTTCTAATGAGTTGTGTCTTTTTCAAAGGGTTGTGACTTTTTCGATAAACAGACTTTTTCGAAAGGTTGTGACTTTTCAGATAAGGTACAATTAACACCTATTCATACTACTATTTGGTTGCTATAAATAGAGGGGTTTCCTCACACTTTCAAACTACAATTTCTTTAAGTACTCTACTCTTCTTCTTCTTAAAAAATTTCAAGTTTTATTTGCAAAATTTGATCAAGTTCAAAATTCAACGAAATTGGAGGTACCTCATAAGAAAGAGTTGGTGAAAAATTATAGCAAATCATTCATCAATTCACACTCGTATTTTTCTTACCATTTTCATGAGTTAACAGTGACGAAAAGTTGTGGGAGAGACAATAATATTAAACAATTATGAGAAAAGGCATATGATTTGGGTAACATATTTCTTCTTTGTTTTTTTATTTTTTATTCTTTTCCCTCAATCGAAGAAGTTTCTTCCTAATTTTGCTAAAAGAATGGGTATCAACGTAGTCCATTGAATTATTAGTTTTGATATCAAATTCCTTATTTCAAATATACATTTTCACTTTTACTTATAATATGTTAACATAACCATGATAATAATTATTTTTAGTATTTGTAATTAAGAAATGAACGGAGAAAGTAAAGTGTTTGTGGCAAGAGATTTAAATCTAATGTAACACTAGAGCGAATATAGCATGAACATATATTTTCGTCTTCCTTCTTCATTGGCGATGTATTGTTCCATATAATTTTTGTTTATGTCACAAGATACACTCCTTACTAGCTATATAAAAATAGATTAGAAAATAGTGATTGATCATAAAATGATCTTAAATCAAATTAATGATTCTATAAATAATAGTTTAAATTTTATTCATCTATTAATTTTAATTATTGAAAAATTTATATATTTTATATCATGATACAATTTCTATAAGACAGTAGATACTTTCATTAGACAACAACTATATCATATGTATGCGGCAGAAAAAAGGAGAAGACTACAATTCCACAAAGATAATATAGAAACTTAATGAAATGAAATAGTTTTCACCATAGGTGATGTTATTCATATATTAAAATCAAATTATTCTACTGAAGTATATATAACCATCATCATGATAACAACCAAGTACACCTTTTTGGTAAAACTACCTCTCTATGGTAGCCTTACTCAAATATTAATTGAGTAATAATATTTTGTAAAAGATATGTTACATATAAAGATAAAATATTTAAATGCTTATGGTGATCCTTATTAGTGTCATGCACATACTAAATTTCAAGTGTGCATATCTATGACAAATTTGTACTTAAATGGTGTACATCATTTATGTTCATAACCTCAAAGAAGAAAGGCTATTGGTGACATTTTTTGAATGGATGTTTTTTTCTATTTTGTTGGTTAGATTTATTAAAATTGAGTGAAGTAAGAAATAACATGCAAAAGAAGGAATGCCCTCAAACATGGGAGTGACTTTAGCTATGAAAACATGGTGGCCATGGCATTGGGAGTAGTGAGACAGATGGTGAAGTTTCAATCCCCATGGATAAAGAACTTAAAATGGTCCTGGTAGGAAGTCATCATCAGATTACACAATTACAGACCCAAGCTGCATTACTTAAGAGTTACATGGAGACCCCAGAAGAACACCAAGTAAAATGCAATACAGATGGTGCATGCCAAGGAAATCCAAGTCAGAGCTCCTTTGGTTATTGTATTAGAGACAGTAGGGGTAATTTAATTTATGTATGCTAAAGCTAAAGGAATAGGAATTGCAACAAACATGAAAGCATTGCAATTCTTTCAGCTCTTAAAGAGTGTTTTAGAAGAAGGTTATGGAATGTAATAATTGAAACGGATTCACTAAGTCTCAAGAATATCATTCTAAAGACTTGGAGGATTTCTTAGGAAATAATAGAAAAGGTGGAGGAAATACGAGAGCTAATTCAGAAGACTAGAGCAACAATTACCCGTATCTTCAGAGAAGGTAACTATTTGGTTGACTCCTTGGCTAATATAGCCATTGAATCACAAACACATCATGAATATCAAACTTGGCAAGAAATTCGTCTGGTGGGAAGGAAGATCCTCAATTCAGATAAAGCACATATTCTTAACTACAGGATCAAGACTCACAGAATCACTCATAATGATACATAAAAAAAAGTAGAAGGCACAACCACAATTTACAAGATACGAGAAGCTAAATAGGAGACACAACAGTACTAGAAGGAGCAAATACAACATAGAGCCTAATCAGGGTAAGAACACAATACATATGATTACAATGTATATCAAGGAAATGCAGCTATGTTACACAGATCCAAATACTAGACTAGCAAACAAATACTCATCAAAATACGAAGGGGAGAAGGGCTAAGGTACAAATTTAGAGGATGGGTAATTAACTAAGGGACAACGAAGATTTCGCCTACAATAAAGCTCCAACAGCTACTCTTCCTTCATCATTCATTACCTGAATAAAGAAAGAGCTTCAGCACAGAATAAAAAAAAAAGTGGAAATAAGAAAGACGATATTGACACCTGAAGTTCGATCTTGAAGAAGTAGACATGCTTTCCGATGAGTTCACTCAGGCAGCAGAGAAGAAGGGATTTGGTCATATCACTTTCCTAAAAGTGATGGTGACCTTAGATATAAGGAACATTCTTTTTATCTTTTGGGCTAGTTATTTTAGACTAGGCCTATTTTATTTTTGTTTTGGTCTGATTTTATGGACCATGACTCTGTATTTATCTCCTTATTGAATGAATAAAATGGCCAGTCCGAAAATTCACTAAAAAAATATTATTAAAGAAAGGTCACTTTCTCCCATATTTAAACTTTGAATGTATTTTAAAATGTTTTAATAATATCTGGTCATTTTGATATCAAACTATAAGTTACTCTGTGACAATATGCATTAATAATTTAAAAGCACTTGTCCTATGTTCATTCAATTATAATTATTTACTAAAAGATTTAATTTAGTAATATTAGTTCTATTTTAGAACATCATATACCATATATACGATACACACGTGCAACGCACGTGCCGTGAAACTAGTTTATTTGATAAGTAGAAGTCATGAGGGTAAGTTCAAATTTTATTTTATTTACTTTGATGAGTTGGAGCCAGAAATGGAATTTAATTTTTTTAAATTTAACGGAAAAGGGCATAAAATGCCCCTTAATTATGCGAAATGATACAAAATTACCCCTCTTCTACCTTATGGGCCTAAAACGCCCTTGACATCAACCTTTTGGCTCTATTTTGCCCTTATCTTTAACAGACTAAATTAGAACCTTGATTCACAAATTAATTAATGGCATGTCACTACACTATTGATTATCTTAATAATTAATTAAAATAATTAAAAAGATCAAACTCACCCGCTCCACCTAAAAGCCCCATCCGTAAAAATCCTCAAATCTTTTTTACTCGACCCATCATCCCAAAAACCTTTTAACCTAACTAAAACATAGCTCATCTCGTCTTCTCCTCTCTTCTTCATTGATCAACAGATCTTTATTCAATATATTTATTCAACGGATCTTTATTCAATATATTTATTCAACGGATCTTTGATCAATGAAGAAGAGAGGAGAAGAGGAGATGAGCTATGTTTTAGTTAGGTTAAAAGTTTTTTAGGATGATGAGTTGGGTTAAAAGATTTGGAAATTTTTATGGGTGGGGCTTTTGGAGGTGGGATTGATATTTTTAATTATTTTAATTAATTGTTATGGTAGACAATAGGATAATGACACGTCATTAATGAATTGTTAATTGAAGTCACAATTTAGTCTGTTAAAGATGAGAGCAAAATAGAGTCAGAAGGTTGATGTTGAGGGCATTTTAGGCCCTTTTCCATTATTTAATTTGATGAGTAGAAACCAAGTAAATTTCAAATTTAAATTCTTATGGTAATTAGTTAATCATTTTATGTAGAAAACATGTTACATCTAGACTGTTTTTGGAAATTACATTAATCTTAGATATGAATTATCAATACAAATCAATCTATATATAATAGGAGAAGAAAAAGTGTGACATGGTAGCGCCATAATTTTTTTCAATTTTAAGTAAAAAGAATAAATTAACTAAAAACTGTAATTCTGGATAATATAAAGCATCGGCAGAAATGAAATCAAGAAAAAGCCGAGTAGCTTACTAATAACTTTCCACATGGCATATTAACTGCCGTTAGCTTTTGACTTTAAAAAGCAATTCAAAATAAAGTGTACATTTGAGAAAGTCCAATTGCAACTTCTAGGAATTAGAAAAGGCACGCTCTTGCTGCCTTCTCTGTAAATTGTTCTAAAACAATCCCAAACAAAACCTGAATTTAGTTTGATTTTTCAATCTGGCTAGCAGTGTAAATTTCTATGGCCCACTAATTATATTTTGGTTTAATAATTAATATAAGTTACATCCTAAATATGTGTGGAGAAGTGGAAAAGTGGGGAAGTTACTTATATGTGTGGGGAAGTGGGGAAGTTACTTAGTAACTTCCAACTACGCATTAAGTCTTCCAACTACCCATTACCTCTTCCAACTACCCATTAAGTGGGGAGTTACTTGGTAGTTTTAAAACTATCCATCATCTCCACTACTCACCATGATGGAAAGGTGGGAATAATGTTAAAAACACTCTTATTTAAAGGGTCCTCTCTGTGCCATAAAGATATAGTCTTATCCATCAAAGCTATTCATAAGGTATAAGTCAAGAGAGAGAAACAACTTCTGAAAATCAACAAAGAAAAAGACTTCCGCTCAAATCAAGTCAAGATTCTTGAAAACACTGTGGCTGATTCGGGTATGTATTCTTGACTGAATTATCATAGTAACAGATATATGTGAAAATTATATAGTTCTACGATCATGAATAATTGATAATATTTATGAATTTTTAGATTGTTTATGTTTCACAATCTCTTTAAATCCTTACATTTGGTATTAGAGCCTGGTTTAAGAACTAGTTATTTTTCATATAATTAATGTTTTCTTTATTTGAAAATGGTAATGGGTATTATTAAGGAAATAATTTTTAGTAATGACTTCAAAAGAAGTTATGTGAATTAAATACTGAAGTGTTGATCCATAATTTGTTTTGCTTTATAACATCAGTGTATATATAATGATTCATTTATGCATAACGTTATTATTCCTTATTATTGTACTAATTTTGCCATATAAAGGTGTTTAGTATTAAGGGAAATAATTGTTCACTATTATGATATATTTTATTTTGGAATTATGCATAGGAGATTAGTTAATCACCAAAGTGGTCTAATCTTTGAAGAATTAATTAAAAATAATAATGATTAAATGTATGTTCAATTATCTATTATGTTGATGCTTATAACCGATATAACTCTTATCGATATATTGAAGTTTTTGGTTATACGATATTTACGGATAACCCAAAGGTTGATTATTTTATGACCATTGAACATTAAGGAGATAATTTATATGCGTCATTAGTTTTATTTAATTATCCAAAGATAATAAATATTATTGATTGACACAATAAAAATTATTGAATTACGTTAAATTCACATTTAAGCATCATTATGTCTAAAGTTGTATTTTGATGTTTCGCCCAAAGGTGGACATAAATATACATTTAAGAATTTATAAACCATTTCTGAATTTGATAGTATGTTTAAAATTCATAACAAGAAGTATTAACAAATAAGAATACTATATTTGCAGCATTTGCTCTTCATTTGCACTCTGCCTCTGTTACGCCCTTTAACAGTCTTAACTTCTCAGATTGGTACGAATAGATCAAATTCCATCTCGGAGTTCTAGATCTTGATGTTGCACTTTACACTGAGAAGCCAACTGCTATTACTGAAACTAGCAGTACTAAAGAAAGATCCTATTATAAGCACTGGGATCGATCTAACAGTTTAGGCATAATATTTATGCGAATGAATATTGCGGGAAACATTAAGACTACTCTTGCCAAAACTAAAAATGCAAAAGATGTTATGAAACTTGTGGAAGAATCCTCTCAAACTACTGATACGTCTCTTGCTGGGACACTAATGGGTACTTTGACCACCATGAAGTTTGATGGTTCACGTACCATGCATGAGCATGTCATTGAAATGACAAACGTAGCATCAAGACTTAAATCTTTGGGAATGGAAGTGTTACAAAATTTCCTTGTAAAATTCATCATCAACTCATTAACGTCTGAGTACAACCCTTTTCAAATGAACTGCAACACCATGAAAGACAAATGGAACATGCATGAATTGCACGAAATGCTGGTTCAAGAGAAAGTAAGGCTCAAGAATTAAGGAACCCACTCCATCAACTTTTATTGATGATTTTTCATGTTATGGTATGTCTATTTGTTGCATGAAAAATCTCAAGCGATAAATGCCTTAGAGGTCTTTATTACCGAGGTTGAAAGACAACTAGATAGAAAGGTGAAAATAATCAGGTCAGATAGAGGTGGTGAATATTATGGAAGATATAATGAAAATGGACAACACATAGGTCCATTTGCTAAATTCCTCGAAAAGCATGGCATATGTGCTCAATACACAATGCCTGGAACACCACAACAAAATGGTGTAGCAGAAAGGCGTAATCGTACATTAATGGACATGGTTAAGAGTATGTTAAGTAATTCATGTTTACCTCTTTCATTGTGGTTGTATGCTTTAAGGACTGTCATTTACTTACTTAATAGGGTTCCTAGTAAAGCAGTTCCAAATATTCATTTTAAACTACGGACTGGTAGGAAACCTAGTTTAAGGAACCTGTATGTTTGGGGTTGCACGATAGAAGTTATAGTTTATAGCCCAAAAGAAAAGAAACGGGATTCAAGAACAATCAGTGGTTTCTTCATTGGTTATCAAGAAAAATCAAAAGGGTATAGATTTTACTATCCTAATCACAGTACAAGAATAGTTAAAACTAGAAATGCTAGGTTCATTGAGAATGGTGAAGTTAGTGGGAGTGAAGAACCACGTAGAGTGGAAATTAAAGAAGTTAGGGTGAGAGTTCCTCTGCCTTTTACTTCTTTTAAAGATGTTGTTCCTAAAGTTGTTGTACAACCTAACAATCAACAAGAACAACAAATTGATGCTCCTGTTACAATCAATGAAGCGATAATTAATAAACCTGCAGTAGATGTACCACAAGAAGTAGCATTCAGAAAATCTCAAAGACAAAAGAGATCTGCTATTTCTAATGACTATTTGGTATATTTGAATGAGTCAGAAATTGACTTAGGAATTAATAATGATCCAGTTTCATTTTCACAAGCTATTGAAAGTAATAATTCTGATAAATGGATAAATGCTATGAAAGATTAGTTGAAATCTATGGAACAAAATGAAGTATGGGACCTTGTTGAATTACCAGAAGGTTGCGAACGAGTTGGGTGTAAATGGATCTTTAAGACCAAACATGACTCAACTGGTAACATCGAACGTCAGAAGGCAAGACTTGTTGCAAAAGGTTTCACTCAAAAAGATGACATCGACTATAAAGAAACATTTTCACCCATCTATAGAAAAGATTCACTCAGAATTATAATGGCTTTAGTAGCTCATTATGACTTAGAGCTACCTCAAATGGATGTGAAAACAACCTTTCTAAATGGAAATTTGGAGGAAGAAGTTTATATGAATCAACCTGAGGGGTTTTCTAGTAAAGAAAAGGAACACATGGTGTGTAAACTTAAGAAGTCAATATACGGACTTAAACAAGCTTCCTGACAATGGTATCTTAAGTTTAATGCAACTATTGTAACCTTTGGATTTAAGGAAATGATTGGGATATATATCTGAAGGTTAGTGGGAGTAAGTTTATTATGTTAGTCATGTACGTTGATGACATCTTGCTTGCTACTAATGATATTGGTTTGTTGGATGATACCAAGAGATATCTCTCTAACAATTTTGAAATGAAAGATATGGGAGAGGCATCTTATGTGATTGGGATAGAAATATTTCGAAATAGATCACAAGGTTTATTAGGTTTGTCTCAGAAAGCATATATTAATAAAGTGTTAGAGAGATTTAGAATGGAAAAATGCTCATCAAGTCCTGTTCCAATTTAGAAAGAAGATAAATTTAGTCTCAATCAATGTCCAAAGAAAGAATTGGAATGTAAGCAAATGAATTATATTTCCTATGCATCAATAGTTGGGAGTCTAATGTATGCCCAAACATGTACGAGACGAGACATTAGTTTCGTTGTTGGAATGTTCGGTTGTTATCAAAGTAATCCAGGAATGGATCACTGGAAAGCTACGAAGAAAGTGTTGCGATACTTGCAAGGAACTAAAGATCATATGCTCACTTATAGAAGATCTGATCATCTTGATGTGATAAGATATTCAGATTCAAATTATGCTTGTTGTGTGGATACAAGAAAATTCACATTTGGATATTTTTTCCTATTAGCTGGAGGAGCAATATCATGGAAGAGTGCGAAACAGTCTTTTATAGCTACATCCACTATGGAACTGAGTTTGTGGCAGGCTTTGAGGCCACAGTTCAGGCTAATTGGCTGCAAAACTTTATTTCAGGACTTGGAATAGTCGACAATATTTCCAAGTCACTGAAAATTTATTGTGATAATATTGCAGTAGTCTTTTTCTCTAAAAATGATAAGTATTCGAAGGGTGCTAAGCATATGGAATTGAAATACTTTTCAGTTAAGGAAAAAGTCCAGAAACATAAAGTGACAATGTAACATATTAGCACAAAACTTATGATTGCCGATCCTTTGACGAAAGGATTACCACCCAAAACATTTGTTGAACATGTTGAAAGAATGGGTCTTATTGATAGCAATGAATGCCTTTTGGAATTGACACTTTGAGCTCAACTATATATATGTTTCAGTTATTACCTGTTTTCTGTTGTATACGTTATGTTGAGAATGACGACGACATGTTTTGTTTTAGATAAAGATATTCTAAGCATTATTGTGGACCCATTATGTATTTGAAAGGTTGTGTTAGGCAATACACTAATATTATAGTGCATGGAAGGGACTATGCCAAATTAAGTGGTGTACAACCGCCATGACTCATATTAGTTGATTTACTTAATAACGACGAATGATGTTGGATTTAACATTGTGCACATGACAATTAACATGCATATCCATTAAGTTAAAGGTCGTGCGCCAAGTGGGAGAATTTAAATTTCTATGGCCCACTAATTATGTTTGGTTTAATAATTAATATAAGTCAATTCCTAAATATATGTGGGGAAGTGGGGAAGCTACTTATATGTGTGGAGAAGTGGGGAAGTGGGGAAGTTCCTTAGTAACTTCAAACTACCCATAAAGTCTTCCAACTACCCATTAAGTGGGGAGTTACTTGGTAGTTTTAAAACTACCCTTCATCTCCACTACTCACCATGATGGAAAGGTGGGAATAATGTTAAAAACATTCTTATTTAAAGGGTCCGCTCTCTGCCATAAAGATATAGTCTTATCCATCAAAGCTATTCATAAAGTATAAGGCAAGAGAGAGAAACAACTTCTGAAGAACAACAAAGGAAAAGACTTTCGCTCAATTCAAGTCAAGATTCTCGAAAACACTAAGGCTGATTCGTGTATGCATTCTTGATTGAATTATCATAGTAATAGATTTATGTGAAAATCATATAGTTCTAAGATCATGAATAATTGATAAGATTTATTGTTTATGTTTCACTATCTCTTTAAATCCTTACAAGCAGTTCATGTCCGGAGTTTAAATTGGTTTCAAAATTTCTCACTTGCCTTCTATATCTTGTTATTCATTGTGAATGTCAATGTAGTTTTGGCTACAATAACTTGGTCAAAGTGAAATGATTATATTTAGACGGTACGGTTCGTGAAAATTTCTTTGTGCTCTGACTCATAAAATTAGATCTGTGGAATTGTGATTTATTAAAAATTAATGTCGTATATATAATTTTACTTTATTAGGTATATCCTTAATATATGTGATGTTGGAGGATAGACAAAAATATAAGCTTATTGGATAAACTACTTTGAGCAAATGGATGGCTTGTGGATCGTTCTGATATGAAAGGCTAGATGACTTCATATACTTACATTGATAATATATGTTTCTGTCAAACACATCATTATTTTTTTAAAAGAGCTTTACTACGAGATGTGGTGTTTTTTAATGTCTCTTTTTTATTACGCTCGTGGCGGGTGAATATATTTTTTCTATATCTTAGTTGTTACTATGACAAATGAAGGAAAAATACTAACATATAAATTATAGTAAGTCGCCGTTTAACCTATCTACTTTTATTGGATCGTTTTATCATAGTTCAGGTTTTTAGGTTCACTTTTGTGCCTTATATCAATTTTGTTTGTTGTATGTTTATCATATGGTGGACATCAAATTTCTAATAAGTAAACACGCAGGGCTTAAAGACTTGTGTTTAACAGTAATGAGAGATTGAAGATGAGAAATCTGGTTTGTTCCGATTATAGATTTTACTTATGATTCTCTCTCACAATAAAATATTGTTGAAAAGAAATATGAGGACTTGAAATAATTACATTATAGTGCAATCCCTAAAGTTATTTTAATTATGGGAAGTACATATTAAAATAAATTTTAAAAAAATGGGAAATAATGTTATGTGGATGATGGTGATGATAAAGGGTACTATGTGTGTGAGCGTATGTAGATTACTATCAAAATAATTATACTCTACTCAAACTTTAAAGTTACATGATAGGATATTATTCTCTTGTCAAAGAGCAAGACAAGTAATGATATTTTGTTTTAAATATTCCTTGATTTTTAAATATAATAACCCTTCAAGTTGAGCTACATTTTTTTTATTTAGTTCTTCGACTCGAAAATATAGCAAGACTAAAATTTAAAGTTTCAGTCGATTGATCTAATTATTATTGATCATTTCAGATTTTTCATTTAATTATATATATGTAGTTTACAAAATGATATATTAAATTGTGTGTCACACCCAGACTTCCCAATTCATGATGGCACATACTAAAATACACCAGTAGGTAAGCTCACCCATACCCTGAACAAGAAGTAGTGAGTACAAGGGTAGAACTAAATAAAAAGATGCTAACAATAAGCAAAGACAAAAAGGGATAGCAAACCAAAAACTATATACAAATGAACCCTCCTAGAAACTTGAAGTCATGAGTACATAGATGTCTACAGAGATAAATACAAGTCGCAAAAGTGGACCACAACAAGCCGTCTCAAGGCAATAGAAAGCTAACATAAGTGCAGAAGGAGACACGCTGATAAAAAACGCCAAGGGCTACACCCTCGTCTCTGATATCCACAAGCTGCAAAAGACGGCATGAATGCTCACGGCTGGTAGCTGGTACTAGGACCTGTATCATGAAAAGATGTAGAGTGTAGCATAAGTACTACGTTGATGCTATTGGTGTGAAAAGACAGAAACTAGAAAAAAAATAGAGGTCAAAGCGGATATGAAAAGAAGCACAGAAGCGTACTGAAAGTAAATCTATGTATAGCTAAACTAAACCTAATTGGACACCCATAAGCCTAGAAGGTACACTCGCGTGCAAGATAATATAAAGCTCGTACGGACCCCCATAAGCCCAATAGGCACATTGAATAGCTAAGACTACAAGAATAAGATACTCAAACCCAAGTCGAACAAAATTCAACCGGGCCTCGAACCCACAGTAATAGGATCTGGGCCTCAAACCCAAAGTCGTAAAAGTTGGGCCTTGAACCCAAAATAATAAAATTTGGGTCTCAAAACCAAGGTGATAGAATTTGGGCCTCGAACCCAAGGCATCAGTCATTAGCTAGAAATAATGGCATGGAACTGTAAAACGTCAGCCTCGAACTGGAAATAACAACCTTAAACAGTAAATAATCACTATAACCAACCAACTCATAACCTTACCAACAAGAGTGTCGAAGGGTGTGTCAATTCGAAGGAGAATTCCATGTCAAGTCAAGTCACCGTGGGACGCAGCCTACCCAAAGGTATCAATCGAAGGCTCATAGTCTAGTACAACTCAATCTCCAATCGTCGCAATAACATAAACCTCTAGTAACACCTCAGAATAGCAGAAATAGACAGGGACAATAAAAGATCTAATAAGCTACGAATTCGCCTAAACTAGGGCTAATACTATCAGACTCATGTCTGCTATTCCACTTTACAAGGATCAAGTCTATCCGAAATGACATTAGAGACAAGACGAAGTAACAAAGTTTGACAGTCTAAGGCAATACTTGTCTATCCTAGGCTAAGCCTAGACATGCATTAGAAAGCAAGTAAATTCAAGTAATTCACATAACATGCATAAACCCAAACTACCCAACTAGAAAGGTACTATGTCTGAAATAATGCCGATCAAACCTAAAACATGGTATCTAAGAAGAGAGGTAAGAATACAAGGTCCCGCCCCCAATTCATAGTAATCAACATGAATTCACACATCCAGACCCAATCTAGTTAGAAAGAAAGTTGTAGCCTACCTTAAGGTTGATCGCGCGTGCTCCAAATCACTTTCTCGGAGCTTTTCTTTCCCGAACGGACTTTGAACTCTACCACACTATTAAATATAAGATCAAAACATTAGTATGTTCGTTTAGACACAAAAATCACAACAAATGGAGACTTGTCAATTTTTTTTAGTCGAAATGGGAATCATGGGACTCGCACATGACTTTCCAGATTTCACTCCGCCAAAAGATCCAAAACAGTACCCCGAACTTGTGTTCCAAAATGGAAGAAAATTTGGGGCTCAAAACGTAGTGAAAACCCAACATGCAAAAAAATAATCACACTTTAATCATTTTTAAAAAAAACATGCAGCAGGTAAATCTCAAAATTTACCAAAATTGAAGGATGCCCAACTCCTTGAAAATAACATGATGTAGACTTGATAATTCCCGAGACATATCACTTCAATGTACCCTAAATCGAGCTAAAATGAGCAAGATATCACCAAATCAATATAGCCAAAATTAAGAACTCGAAAAGAGCTACAAGATTCTGGTTTATTGCAATTTTACCTCTAACGACGCACACTCAAAAAATTTAGATCACTTTAAAGAAAAGCACTATTAAAACGAAGTTTCCACGAATCACCTCATTTGGCCAAGAAATAAGAGAGATATGGGGTTTTGAAGTTTCTAAAATGAGCTGATATTTCTGCTTTATATGCACCAAATTTCAGCATTTATTTCAAAAAATTAAAACTCCGATGGGGTGTTCTCAACTTGTTTGGAACCCCGTGTGTGCAAACTACATATGAAACCATACCAAATTCGATATACCGGACTCAATGGCGCAGTTGAAATTTACATAAGAGGTCATCTTGACAAAAAGTGGGTCCCAAACCCAACCGCTAGTTAAAGTCAAAATCTACAAAGTGGCTTGAAATTAGCTCGGAATACTCGGTACACGAACGAAGGGTCAATCTAGATAAAACTTAGTATTCCTGAGCTAACCATGGTGACAGAACTTTCATCCGAGCACATTTACTCAAAATATTGCTTAAAGTCAAACTTAGGCTTAAACTTTAAAGTTAAAACACCTAATCGCACCAACTCACACTAAAAAACCTCGGAGTCATGCCGACTATGCTACTAGCCTAAAATGACCCTTCCAGAGTAGATGGAATCGTCAGAATTGGTTTATGAGGTAATCTTCCTGAACTTTGATAAAAATGACATTTAATGGTTCAAAAGCTTCCAAAACACTAAAACTCGCATAAAAACAAAACGAACGACCAAGTAACATATTTTTCAGTCCTAGAAAGTGATAAATGACTTGGAGTCGCTACATAGAAGCTGTAAAAAACAAACATGAGGCATAAACACAGAAATAACCTAAAGGTCATTACAACATTTACTATTAAAAGGGACTTTCGTCCGTGTAAGTAAGCATCAAGAAGTGCCTGAAGGCTCAAACAAGCCAGGAAACTACTTCCGCATATCATACTTAGTCTCCCAGGTAGCCTCCTAAACTAAACGATGCCTTCAACAGACCTTAACAATAAGAATGACTCTCATGCGCAACCGCCACACATCTCTGGAAAAAATAGACACTAGATCCTCCATAAAGGTCAAGCGATCAGCAAACTCTAGTACATCATACTGGAGCACATGACATTCATCTGGAACATACGGGTGTAGCATCGACACATAACAGATTTGCTTGATAACTACGAACATCGAAGTCAAAGGTAACTCATATGCAACCTCCCCAACCATATGGAGGATCTAGAAATGCCAAATATACCTGGGGCTATGCTTTCCCTGCCTCCAAAATCTCGTCACGCCCTTCTTGGGTGACACGTAGAGAAAAACTCTATCACCAACTAAGAATCTCAAAGGTCGCCACCTACGATCCACATAACTCTGGTGCCTACTTTGAGTTGTTTGAAGCCTATCATGAATGACCATCTTCTGCTCTAAAGCCTTTTAAATCAAGTCTTTCCCACGTAGTCTAAGCTCTATAGTCTCAAACCAACCAACTTGAGAGCGACACTTCAAATGGGGCCATCTGAATTCTAGAATGGTAACTATTATTGTTCACAAACTCTGCCAAAGGCAACAACTTGTCCCATTTACCTCAGAACTCTAATATATAATCCCGCAACATGTCCTCAAGAACTTGAATAGGATGCTTCTAGTGACCATTAATTTGTGGGTGGAAGGGTATGCTATGGTCAACACGAGAACCCACTCATCCTGAAAAGTCTTCAAGAAGCTAGAAGTGAACTGAGTACCTGATCTGGTATAATAGAGACCAACACACAATGACGACGGACAACTTTTCGAATGACGATACAAGCTAACCTCTAAGCATTGTATAAAGAATGAACAGGGAGGAAATGTGTTGACTTGGTCAGTCGATTAACAATGACCTAAATGCTACCAACACTTGTAGACATTCGAAGTAAACCTTCCACAAGGTCCATGTTGATGTGATTCCACTTCCACTCTAGAATGGGTAATCTATGAAACTCACCACCAGGACTTAAATGCTCGTCCTTCACCTGCTGGAAACTAAGGCAACGAGATACATAGTCTGTAATATCTCTCTTCATACCACTCCAGCAGTACTGTTGCCTCAAGTCATGGTACATCTTTGCGGTGACTGAATGGATATAATTTCTTAAATCGTGGGCCTCCTAAAGTATCAACTAAATCAACCACCAAATCTCAAAACACAAATACAACATCAAAACATAGTAACCGTATTTGAATTTAAGGTAACCTTACTAGCATCACCTTCTAACATATGATCTTGAAGTGACACCAAGGCCTCATCCTCAAACTGATGGTTACGAATTGGATCACGAAGAGAGGACTCAACTCCCACATAAGGTAGAACATGCCTAGATTATGAAACATCAAATTGAACCATATGATTAGCTAAGGATTGAATGTCAAAACCTAAAGGTCACTCCACCGTAGATAGGAAGGCTAGAATTCCTATATTCACTACCTTTCGACTAAAGGCGTCCTCTACTACATTTGCCTTTTCCAAAATTTTTGAGAATACAGAGGTCATAGTCCTTCAAAAGCTCAGTACAGTGGCGCTGCCTCAAATTAAAATACCTCTGGCTCATGATATACTGAAGGCTCCTGTTATCAATGTAGATCTCACAATGAACTCCATACAGGTAGTGCCACGTGATCTTAAACCCAAAAACTACAACCGCCAACTCGAAGTCATGAGTGGGGTAGTTGCGCTCATGTAGCCTAAGCTACCTCGATCCATAAGCAATAAACTTACCCCGCTGCATCAATACACAACCTAAACCAACACTAGACACGTCACAATACACCGTGAAGCCCTCACCCTCAACTAGAAGAGTCAATACAGAAGTAGTAGTCAGGAACTCCTTGAGCTTCCAAAAGCTCAACTCACACTCCTCGGACCACTCAAAAGGAACATCAAGGCAAGTCAACCAGTTTAATGGTTTTGCAATAGTGGAGAAGCCTTCAACAAACCGTCTATGGTAGCCTGCCAAACCGACTCAATCACCAAAGTGGGCCTAGCCCCAACCACGAATAGCCTCAATCTTTGTCGGATCTACCATGATGTCATTCTTTGACATCACATGCCCCAAGAGTTATAGAAACTCATTCCAAAATGCAAACTTTGAGAACTTGGCATAAAGTCATTGATTTCTCAAATCTGGAGCATAATCCTCAAACTGTGCTAATGATCACTCCTTCTCCGTTAGTATCCCAGAATATCATATATGAACACAATAATGAACAAATCAAGATACGTACTAAACACCCATGTCATCATGTCCATGAAGGTGGTAGGGGAATAATTCAACCCAAACGACATCACTAGGAACTCATAGTGGCCATATCGAGTCCAAAATACGGTTTTAGGGATGTCTACTGCCCTAATCCTCAACTGATGGTAACCAGACCTCATATCAATCTTCGAAAACACTACTTCATCCCCCGAACTGAGGGTTCGGTCAGTAGAAGGGACGACTTTGTCTCCCTGGAAGAAGAATAGCCCCGCTCTCTGGCCGACTGATCCCGTTGACCCTATAACTGGGAGGGAACGTGTCACATTAGAGGTGAACGATCAGAGGTGTCCTCTAATCACCACGACGAGGCGGGTCCCTCTTTTAGTAGACTCAGTTATGAATATTCACAACACCATGAAGCTGGTTAAATAGATCATCAATCATAGGCATGGGGTAGCTGTTCTTCACCACCACCTTATTCAACTACCTATAGTCAATACACATGACATCCTTCTTCTTCAGAAATAGAATAAGAGTTCCCCAAGGTGACAAACTAGGCCTGATAAACCCCTTACCCAAGAGGTCTTGAAGCTCAACACTGAGCTCCTTGAGCTCTGCACGAGCCATTAGATATGGTGGAATCAAAATAGGCCGAGTACTCAGCTCTATTTTGATAGGAAAGTCAATATCACGCTCTGGGAGTAGGCCAGGTATGTCAATAGGAAACATATCTACAAAATCATGATTGACTGAAATGGCTCAGCTGAAAGGACCTTCCTACTCACATCATCCACATAAGCCAAATACGGAAAAAAAAACCTAAGCCACTAGCCTCTACGGCCGAACAAAAGAGATAACACCAACCGGTGTGCTACTAACTAAGCCTTGCCATACCACAATGGGAATACCATGTATGGCTAAGGTAACAGTCTTAGAGAGGCACTCTAACACCGTGTGGGAGGGAGATAACCAGTCCATGCAAAAATTCACGTCAAAACCAAGCATATCTAACAACATAAGGTAACCCTAGGTGTCACGCCGCTGGATAGTAACTAGCCATGATCGAAACACCTAATCCACTACTAAAGACTCACCCATGGGGGTCGATCCAGGCAACGTCGCTGCCATGGGCTCAGTAACCTAAATAACCACAATCAAAACAACTCGACGGTTATTTTGTCCTTAGAAGAACAACCACCATGTCCTGAAGCACAAGACTGGGAAGCATGGCTCTGACTGGAGCCAATATCACTCAGGTTATATTGGTCATCCACTGGAGCTTGCACTAGACGCTTAGATTGGCCTTGGTGATACCACTACCTTGGCTCTTTATATGAGCCGCTCTGCCTGGAACGGGACCCGTTGTAGCTACACACATATCTGGCTCTCTACTCGCTACCCCTTTGGGCCACACGATGGAGCTCCTTAGTAGTGCGAGTGTAATCAACAACATAGAGAAAAGAATAAACTGTGGAGACAATGGACTGAGTCTCAATCGGAAGCTGAAGCCTTAACGCATGAACAAAAAACCAAACTCTTTCATCCTTAGTAGATAGAATCATAGTGGAATGATGCGCAAACTCATGAAACCTCGCCTTATCCTCCTAAACTTTCAGAGAGCCCTACTTCAACCCAGAGAACTGATCCAGAGGTGATCTCTCACACTGCCAGGGATAAAACTTGCCAAAACTGCCTCAAAAACCTCGGTCCAACTGGCCAGAGGAGACCTAACTAGTCTAGTCTTGATAAATATACAACCCCAATATCTGTCTAGCCCATCTAACTAATATGTAGTATAGTTGGCCTCTCTCGACTCCACAAGACTGATATGCAGCTACTCAAGACATGTACTGAGAAACTCATGGGCATCCTCACCCACAGCCCCAGAAAACCTTAGAGGTGAAAGACTCAAGAATACCCTAAGCATCTTCTGCTCCTCTAGCGGCATAGCTCCGGCGCAATCACAGGCTTGGCACCCCCAGGTGGTACTTGGGCCCGAGGTTCCTCTACTGCAGGTTGATCCTACTGATCTAGTGCTGGTGTAGGTGCCAGTGATGGTGCTGGAGAAGGTGCTGGGGCAGGAACCAGCCGCATGCCGCTAAGCATAATCAAAAGCTGGGCAGTAGCTGCCTGAAGATCCAGCGCCATAGTTGGTTCAGGGGGTGGTGGGATGGTCCTAGCCCCATTGGCTTATGAGGAACACGAGCTGCTGAAGGATCTATTGTCGGCTCTGTCCCTCCCTCTCTATAACTGGGAATAGTGCTTCACCCCTTTCAGGAAAGGGAGGTTGACCCCTACTAGGAGCCATCATGCAGCGCGTATGAGCAATCTTGCGAAAAGAGAAACAAGTGAGATTCCAAGAAATCAATAACACACCGACTGCACAAAAGTGATACAAAAGAGAGGAATTCCTAAAGACACCATGTAGCCTCCCAATGATAGGACACATTCTTTTCTACACCGATCTGTAGGACTCTATTAGGTATTAGCTCTATATAAGTGAGATCGACAAACCTGGGGCTCAAATACCACCTTGTCACAACCTGACTTCCTAAGTCATGGTGACGCCTACTAAAATCCACCAGTAGGTAAGCCGACCCATACCCATAATAAGAAGTAGTGAGTAGAATGGTAGATCTAAACATGACATGATATTACCAATAAGAAAAGACAAAAGAGAATCAAACCAAAAACAATATACAAAGGAACCCTCCCAGAACCTTGAAGTCATGAGTAAAGTGTTGTCTAATGAGTTAAATACATGTCCAAAAAGTGGACCACAACAAGCCTTCTCAAAGGCAAAAGACAAGCTAACATAATTGTAGAATAAGACATGCTTATCTAGGACGCCAAGTGCTTACCCTCATCTCCAATATCCACAAGCTCCAAAAGACGGCATGAATGCTCACCGTTGGTATCTAGTACTAGGACTTTCATGAAAAAGAAGATGCAGAGTGTAGCATAAGTACCAAAACAAAGTACTCAGTAGGCATCACAGGCTAACAGATAAAAAAAGTTAAAAACAATCTGAAAAGATAGAATCTATACAAAAACAGGGGTAAAAACGGATATGAAAAGAAGCACACGATTGTACAGAAAGTAAATCTAAGTATAACTAAACTAAACCAAATTGGAGCCCATAAGCCTAGAAGGTAAACTTGTGGGAAAGTTAATATAAAACCCAAACAGAGCCCCATAAGCCCGACATGTACACCAAATAGCTAAGACTACAAAAATGAGATACTCAAACCTAACTCCAAAAAAAGTCAATCGGGCCTCGACTTAAAGTGGTAGAAATTTGTCCTTGAATCCAATATGATAGAATCTGGGCCTCGAACCCAAGGCATCAATCTCTAGATGGAAATAATGGTCTTGAACCGTAATACGCCAGGCTCAAACTGGAAATAATAGCCTCAAATTGTAAATAATCATTTCAACCAACCAACCAACACATAACCTAACTAACAAGAGTGCCAAGGGTGTGTAAATTCTAAGGAGAATCCTATATCAAGTCAAGCCATTGTGGAACAGTGCCCACACAAAGGTATCAACCAAAGGCTCCCAGCCTAGTACAACTCAATCTCCAATCGTTGGATAGCATAAGCCTCTGGTAACACCTCGAAACTTCAGAAATAGGGAGAGAGAGGATAGAAGATCTAGTAAGCCAGGAACTCACCTAAACTAAGGCTCATACTATCAGACTCAAGTCTGCTATTCCAATTTACAAGGATCTAGTCTGATCAAAACAACGTCGGAGATAAAGCAAAGAAACAAAGTTTGAAAGTCTAAGGCAACACTCTCCTATCCTAGGCTAAAGTTGGACATGCATTAGAAAGCAAGTAAATCAAGTAATTCACACAGCATGCACAAACCCGAAACCACCTAATTAGCAAGGTACTATACCTGAAATAGTGTCGATCTAACCTAAAATGTTGTATCAAAGAACAAAGGTAAGATTACTAGGTCCCCACCCCCAATTCATAGTAATCAACACGAGTTCACACATTCAGGCTCAATACAGATAGAAAGGAAGATGTAGCGTACCCTTACATTGACCGCGGGGGCACCAGATCACTTCATTGGAGCTTTTCCTTTCCGAACGGCCTTTGAACGTTGTCACAGTTTTAAAAATAGGATCACAATGTTAGTACAGTTTTTTAGACATAACAATCACAATAAATGGAGAAGGATCAATTTTGGAGTCGAAACAGGAATCGTGGAACTTGCACCAGACTATCCGTATTTGACTCCGCTAAAATACCCAAAAAGAACCCCAAACTTGCGTTCCAAAATAGAACACTATTTGGGGTTCCAAACGCAACAAGAACCAAACATGCAAATAAATCACACATTAATCAATTGAATAAAAAACTTACAGCAGGTAAAACTCAAATTTTTTCAATATCAAAGGATGCCAATACTCTTTGAACACTCCACGACGTAGCCTCGATAATTCCAGACACGTAAGACTTTGAATCACCCAAAAATGAGCTAAAATGAGCAAGATATCAATAGCCAAAATCAAGAACTCAAATAGAGCTACAACAATATGGTTTATGGAGATTTTATAGCGAACGATGCGCACTCGACAACTTTCGATCACTCCACAATGAAGCCACCATCAAAACCAAACTTCCACACTTTGAATCATCTCATTTAGCAAAGAAGTAAGAGATCTATGGGTTTTGATGTTTTAAAAATAAGCTGATATTTCTCCTATGTATGCTCCAGATTTGAGATTTCTTTTTTGAAAATTTTAAAAACTCCGATGGGGTGTTCTGAACCGTTCAGAGCCCCATACACACAAACGAGATACACAACCCTACTAAATATGATATACTGGATTCAATACCCTAATCAAAATTTCTTTACGAGGTCATCTTGATATAAAGTGGGTCCCATACCTAATTGGCATTTTAAGTCAAAATCCCCTAAGGGGATCAAAATTAGCTCGAAATCCTCGGGACATGAACAAAGGGTCAATAAAGACCAAACTCGACATTCCAAAGCTAAACGCACTGAAAGAATTCTCATCTGAGCACGTGTACTTTGAATGTTGACTAAAGTCAAACTTAGGCTTAAAGTTTAAAGTTAAAACGCCTAATCGCATCGAATCACACTGAAAACTTCAGAAGGTATGCCGACCATGCTACTAGCCTAAAATGACCCTTTTGGAACTTATGGAATTGTCAGAATTAGATTCTGAGGTCATCTTCCTGAAGTTCTGATAAAAAATGACCGTTCAAGGTTTAAAAGCTCCCAAAACACTAAAACTCACTTAAAGACCAAACGAACGACCAAACAAATGAACTATCAGTCCAAAAAAGTCATAAATGACTTGGGCTGCAACGACAAAGCTCTGAATGACAAACATGCGAGATAAACACAAAAACGACCTAAAGGTCATTACATTGTGTAACTTTACATTGATAGAAGTTGATGTTATTATATGAGTTTTTCTATTAAAATAATTGACATATATTTATTTAATTATTACTCCCTTACATTTTTTTAAAAATTAATATTATATTTCTTTTGGATTATATCACTAACTAATATGTGAATTTCTTATGAAATCAACTCTTGAAAATTTATAAGAATTATTTTTAAGAAAATTAAATTTTACTGCAGATAATATAAGATCTTACGACAATATTAAGCCAAGTGACTGCCTTTTTTCTTGGATTATTTGTTAGATTATGATAACCTTCCGATAAAAGCAGAATGATAACATTTGAAATAAACTGAAAAATTAAAAATAAAGTTATAAATTTAAGATAATATTATTATATTTCAAAATATTCACAAAACGCACGGGTACGAATACTAATTTAATATAATACATGAATAATTAAATGATTTAATAATTAATAAATTTTAAAATTTGTGAAATCTTCACATGCAAAATATCACAAATGAATATTTCAATTAATTAAAAATTTAAGGTGCTTAGTAAGATATTATAATGATAAATATCACAATTTGTTGATGTTTTTGGAGCTAAAAGCAAATATACTATGTAACAACATAAAGTCAAAACGATTTAATTTTATTTTTTTTGATGCTTATAAATACTTATTTTACTATGAATTCAAGAAGTTTGACAAAAAATATGAACGTCCAAATTTGAAGGTCAATTTACTTATGCAAATGATCTAAATTGGAAATGTTATGAATTATTGTATATAAAACTAGACTATGATTCTTAAATTTCATAATTGAAAACAAATAAGAAAGGATCCAAAATATTATACTACCATTTATGAAAATTTTCTTATTGTACATGATTTCATTCTTACAAAATAATATGATAATTGGTCACTATGAATATACTCATGGTATCAATATTCTACATTAAATTGTTCTTACTTTCTCAAAGTAGAAGTTTGGTCATGGGAAAAAAGATCAAGGTCACTAACATAGAAATGATGTTGAGAATTCCTATTAAAGAATTGAAAAATGTTGACCTTCAACAACTGAGTGAGATCGTTGAGGCAAAATTAAACGAAGTTGAAGATGTGGTGAAGCAACATGGAGCGTGGCATGGCATTTTCATATCAAATCATTGGAAGTGCATTGACTCCTTCTAGGGATAAGTAAATTTTTGAGAAATTTACAAAAATGATTATAGTTTAAGGGTTCTTGCTTTAGTATTTTCTGATTAAGTTGTTCAAAATAAAAATCATAATATTACCAATTCAAAAATAACTCCAACTTATTTTCTTAAAAATTACATACCAAAAAAATCAAAGGTAAATAAGGATAAGAAGAAGAAAATGAATGTTTTATGAAATTTCTAACATAAATAGAAGAGAAAAATACCTTTTCAAGAAGGAATTAAATTGTTTTTAGAAACCTTACATGAAATTTACCGAATAAAAATTAAATATTGTTATGTTAAAGCATGTTCTACTACTTTTTTGTTCATATAAAAATGAAAAAATATCATAATTTGTAACGACCGGGTTCCGTCTTTATAGAAAAACCAACGGGGAAAATTTTTGGGTCGAAAACGTTTTTTGTAGTAACCTGGAATTTCCAAACCTAGTCCAGATTTGGATGAAATCGGAGTCATTAAGGTGTAGGAAAATCTGGTTACAATCGGGTGATTTAATTATGATTTTGATTACATAAGTAGTTAGATAAGTCGTTAAGAAATTCGTACGACTTTACAAAATTGAATTCGGGTGAGGAGAACTCCCGAAATCAATCTTAGCGTGAACGGTATGTTTTTAGCATCGATGGTTCAAGGTGTGTTTTGAAATGGGGGTCTTGGAATTATTAAAATACTCACTGGTTCCGTGCAAGCCGCTGGGGCAGGATATTTTCCGCCAGGGCGTGGGCCACTGTGGCGGGGCAGACGTGACTTAAAATCATAAATAAACCCCAAAACGTCTTTATTCTGCACTTTTCGGTTTTTAGAGCTAAGGAACGAACCCAGGCGGTTCTTGACAGTTTTCCACCATTCTTGAGGCTAAAGGTAAGGTTTCCACTCCAAAGCCCTAGTTTGGATACTTCGGATCATGGGTTTGATCTAGGGTTTATAGTATGGTTAGTAATTCAAGTAATTAGTGATTGTTTATTGATTCCCGTATTATATTGATTGTTTGTAGACCAAGAACAAGCGGAACAAATTTGAAAAGGGAATGAACAAGTTTCTTAGGGTTTCAAGCTTGTTCCGAGGTAAGTGATGGTTCTGATTCTATGATTGTGTGATGTATGTTTGTTCTTGCTTCATTATGATACATGTATGTATGTGAATGTTGCATTATTGATCACATTTGTTGTAAATGAGATAGACGAATGATGAATGCCATGAATAATGACTTGATTGTATGAACTTGAGGATATACTTATGATTGTGATTGTGGTTTGTTGAATGGATCGGGTGTTGCGTTCCGACACACTAACTTGGATCGGTGGCCACATTTCAGCATAATTATGAGATCAGTTTCCACGTTCCGGCATAAACATTGGATCAGGTACCACGTTCCAGTATGCTAACTGTTTGGGTTTGGGTTTCATAAGAGGACCAATGATTTAATATAAATATGTATCTTGAGAAATGTGAAACTGTACCTTGTTCGTAAGTGTTGATGATATTGTATATGTTCGATATATGCATCTGATTAGATTATTGTATTGACTTATGTATGTTTCACTTAGTGGGATAGCCGTGTGATCCTACCAGTACACTGTGGTTGTGTACTGATACTGACTTGATCTTTCTTTGTAGAGTACAGGGCATTTTCAGGCGGTTATTGACAGTGCTCATGTACAAGATCAGTGATCACTTCGAATTCAAGGGTGAGCCAGTTCTTCTAGGCTGCCATGAGTTCTCTTTCCGTCTATGTCCACATTTCGGACCTAGACTTTCTAATTAGTTATTAGTTCATTAGTATGGCGTTGGATCCCTTCTTGT
Source organism: Solanum acaule (assembly GCA_036250505.1). NCBI lineage: Eukaryota > Viridiplantae > Streptophyta > Magnoliopsida > Solanales > Solanaceae > Solanum > Solanum acaule. Next base: position 28,771 of record JAJOOR010008108.1, read on the forward strand.
TAGGCTTTTTGATATCTAGATATTTTGGTACATTGACTTTCAGGTTCTAGACATAATTTCCACATTCGTTTTAGTTGTTAGATCTTTTGGAAGTTTATGGCAACTTCAAATTTTAGCTATTTAACTTGCTTCTGTAATTTAAATGCCTTTAGTTTTTGGATTAGTTGCTTGGTTTGGATTGTAATAATGGTTCTCCAACCAGAGAGTTAGTGTGGGGGCCAATCACAATGGTCTGGGTCGTAACAAAGTTTGTAACAGAGCCCAGGTTCGTTGATCTCGATGTACCAAAATGAGTCTAGTACAGTCTTGCGGAACGGTACGGGAACACCTTTACTTTTCTTTGAGGGGTATAGGACTTTAGGAAATATCTTTGTTTTCTCTTGTCTCATTCCGTGCTATAACTTGATTCCAAATGGTATCTGTCGATTCAAATGGGTATCTAACCTCCTTCACTCTTCTGTTCGCAAATGGTTAATAGTAGATACAACAACTTCAGGCCCGTAACTCCCGTCAATGTTCCAGCTGAGGAATCTGCAGCGAGAGGTCACGGTAAAGGCAGGGGTAGAGGAAGAGCTAGGGGTAGAGGCCATGGAAGAGTAGCGCTTGCTAGAGATGGGGTACCGGTCGAAAATGTTCCCCATAATTAGGTCACTCCCGTACATCATGAAGAAATAGAAATGAATGTTGATGTTGAGAATGTTGAGAATGTTGAGGAGTTTGGACAAGAGGAAAAGGTGCAGGTTGAGACTATCGGTGTTCCTCCTATAGACCTAGTATTACCCCAACAGATCATGTCATTCCTGAAAGGGTTGGTTGGTCCTAGAGTGCTTCCTTCTGCTCAAGCAACTTAAGCTCCCATCAATCCTCTTATTGCTATAACTACTCCCAAAGTGGGTGGAAACGTAGGTACTGATGCTTTCTTCCGTCCTTTGTTGGGTTCTGTTATGACTAGTAATGAGCATGAAATGTTTACTATGATTTTGAAGCTAAAGCCTCTGATTTTTCTTGGTTATGAGAGTGAGGATGCTTATGAATTTATCTTAGATTTCTATGAGATGCTTCATACATTGGGAATTTTTTATCAGCATGGGGTTGAGTTTGTGACTAATTTTCAACTTCAAGGTGAGGCTAAGCAGTGGTGGAGAGCTTACATGGAATGCAAATCTTCAGTTTTTCCTCCACTCACCTGGACCCAGTTTCATGCTCTGTTCTTGGAAAAATATGTGCCTAGAACTTTGTGAGATCGTAAGAAAGATGAATTTATGGCTTCGGAACAAGGTGGTATGTCTACGGCTACTTATGAGGCCAAGTTCCATGCATTGTCTAGATATGCCACACAGTTGGTGACTACTGAGGAAGAGAGAATCTGTTTATTTATTAAGGGATTAAATTTTGAGTTGCAAGTATTATCTGTTCATATGACTTCTGCAGGAAGGAGCTTCAATGAGGTGACAGACTTTGTTAAGAAAGTGGAGAGGGTGAGGCGAGACGGTCAGGCTAAGGCTTTGGCAAAAAGGCCAAGAACTCGGGTAACTTTCAAGGTTCTTACTCTAGAGGATCAGGGAGGCCAACACTTGCAACCAAGCCAATTCAGTCCACTATGCCCGCCTTTACAGGTAATTACTCGAGAACTCCATCTCATAATTTGGTTCAGGATAGCTAGGGAATTGCGCCTTTGACAGGTGGCAGACCATGTTTTGATCGTAATTGGTACAATTATGGAGAACCTGGGCATATGAGGAGAGATTGTCCCACCCAGGTGTGTTGGATTCCGCGCAGCAGTGGTACCTGCGGGAAATGGTAATAATGGTCGAGGACATCCACAAGGTTGGCGAGGAGGTAATCAGCGAGGCCGTGGAGGTAGAGGAAATTGTAATGGAGGTAACATGCAACTAGGCAGGGAAGTCGCTCGACATGATAATAAAGCTCAGTGTTATGCCTTTTCGAGCAAGAATGAGGCAGATGCATCAAAAACAGTGATCACGTGTACTATTCTTGTCTGTGGCCGGATGGAAAATGTGTTATTTGATCTAGGATCTACTTATTCTTATGTGTCTATGTGATTTGCCTCAGAATTTGAAATGATTTGTGATATACTTAATGCCCCTATCCATGTCTATCATGCTTATCCTATTTTGTTTATGGGTTTTCAGACTTGGGCTGATTTGGTGATTTTGGATATGACTGACTTTGATATTATCTTAGGCATGAATTGGTTGTCCCCCTATTATATTGTGTTAAATTGTAATACTAAGTCTGTAACCCTATAAATTCTGGGAACGGAAAAGTTAGAATGGTAAGGGGTGTATAAGCCTAAAAAAGCTAAAATCATATCCTCCATTCGGGCTAGAAAACTGGTAGGGCAGGGTTCTTTGGATTATTGGGCTCATATTAGGGATGTTGAGGTTGAGACTCCATCTATTGCGTCCATTCCTGTGGTTTCAGAATTTAGAGAAGTGTTTCCAAATGATTTGTCTGGTATGCCTCCGGATAAAGATATAGATTCCTCTATTGATTTAGAACCTGGTACTCATCCTATTTCTATCCCTCTATATCTCATGGCTCCGACATAATTAATAGAACTTAAGACTCTAATCCAAGAGCTTCTTGATAAGCTATTTATTCGCCCTAGTTCTTCTCCATGGTGTGTTCCAATGTTGTTTGTTAAAAAAAAGGATAGTGGTATGAGAATGTGTATAGATTACCAGCAATTGAATAGGGTCACTATTCGAAACAAGTATCCTTTGTCTCAAATAGATGATCTTTTAGACCAATTGTAAGGTGCATCAATTTTCTCTAAGATTGATCTAAGGTCTGACTACCATCAGTTGAAAATTAGGCCTGAGGATGTGCCCAAAACGACATTTAGAACTCGCTATGGGAACTATGAGTTTTTGGTTATATCTTTTGGTTTGACCAATGTGCATGCAGCTTTCATGAGTTTAATGAATGAGGTATTCAAGACATTTCTTGATTCGTTTGTCAAAGTCTTCATTGATGATATTTTGGTCTATTCGAAAAATGAGGAATAGCATGCCGACTATCTTCGTATTGTTCTGGGTGTTCTTGGGAAACAAAAGTTGTATGCTAACCTTTCTAAGTGTTAATTTTGATTGACGTCAGTTGAATTTTTGGGACATGTAGTTTCAAAAGAAGGGGTAATGGTAGATCCACTAAAGATTGAGGCGGTTAAGAATTGGGTTCGGCCTAGCTGTGTGACGGAAGTTAGGAGTTTTCTGGGGTTCGCTAGCTACTATCATCAATTTGTGAAGAAATTTGATTCTATTGCGACTCACTTGACTAATTTTACCAAAAAGGAGATACCATTTGAATGGACTGTAAAATGTGAGGAGAGCTTTCAAAAGCTCAAGAATCTCTTGACCACTAAGCCTATTCTAGCATTACCGGTTGAAGGTAAAGATTTCCTTGTTTATTGTGATGCTTCACATTCTAATTTGGGTGTTGTGTTGATGCATGATAAGAATGTTATAGCCTATGCCTCGCGTCAATTGAAGGTGCATGAGAGGAATTATCTAGCACATGATTTGGAGTTGGCAGCGGTAGTGTTTGCTCTTAAGATTTGGCGGAATTACCTCTATGGTGTTAAGTGTGAGGTGTTTATTGATTATCGTAGTTTGCAGCATGTGCTCACTCAAAAGGATCTGAATTTGAGAAAACGAAAGTGGATGGAGCTACTCAAGGATTATGATGTTATCATTCAATACCATTCGGGTAAGGCTAATGTGGTGGCAGACGCTTTGAGTCGAAAAGCGGTGAGTATGGATAGTGCTTAAGTGTAACCAAGCGACCTTTGGCTAAATAAATTCAGACCTTGGAGTCTAAGTTCATGCAATTAGGCATCTCAGAATGAGGTGGGGTGTTAGCTAGCATTAAAGTGAGGGCCACATTCATTGAAGAGATCAAGGCCAAGAAACTTAAGGATGAAAATTTGAATGAACTTAAGAAAAATACTGCCATTGGTAAGGCATAAGAGACCACTCTTGATGCGGAAGGGGTGCTTAGTTTTAAGGTGGAGGATTTGTGTTCCTCGAGTTGATGATTTGATTCAAATGTTGTTGATAGAATCCTATGGTTCTCGATATTCTATTCATCCGGGGCTGACCAAGATTTACTGAGATTTGAAGCAAATTTATTGGTGGCCGAGCATGAAGAAGGATATAGCAGAGTTTGTGGCTAAGTGTCAAAATTGTCAACAAGTGAAGTATGAACATCAAAGGCCTGCAGGTTTGCTTCAAAGAATGCCAAATCTGAAATGGAAGTGGGAGAGGATAGCCATGGATTTTGTTGTTGTACTTCCCAAGACATTGGGGAAGTTTTATTCTATTTGGGTAGTGGTTGATAGATTGACTAAGTCAGCCCACTTTATTCCGGTAAAAATAGATTATAATGCTGAACAATTGGCTGAAGTATATGTGAAAGATATAGTGAGGTTGCATGGGGTGCCCTTTTCTATCATATCAGATCATGGTACGCAATATACTTTCAAGTTTTGGAGGAAATTAAATGATGAATTGGGCACACAACTCACCTTTAGTACATCTTTTCATCTGTAGACGGATGGGAAATCGGAGAGGACTATCCAAGTGTTAGAGGACATGTTGAGGGCATCTGTACTCGATTTTGGAGGACATTGGGATAAGTTCTTACCTTTGTGTGAGTTCTCTTATAATAATAGTTATCACTCCATCATAGATATGGCACCATTTGAGGCACTATATGGAAATGGATGTAGATCACCCATAGGATGGTTCGAGGCTGGAGATGTAAAACCATTGGGGGTAGATTTTGTGAAGGATGATCAATATAATGTGATGAGTATTCAAGTTAAGCTTCTAGCAGCCCAGAGTAGACAAAAGAAGTATGCAGATCATAAGGTAAGAGACATGGCATTCCAAATCGGAGAAAATGTTCTTCTTAAAGTATCACCCATGAAAGGGGTGATGAGATTTGATCAAGAGGGCAAACTAAGTCCACGATACATTGGTCCCTTTGAGGATCTTGAATGTGTAGGACTGGTAGCGTATAGATTGGTTTTACCTCCTAATCTATCGGGTGTTCATTCGATATTTCACGTGTCCATGTTGAAGAGATATCACGGTGATGGGGATTACATCATTAAGTGAGACTCAATTGTGTTAGACAAAGACCTCTAATATGAGGAGGAACCGATTGGAATTCTCGATCATGATGTGCACAAGTTGAGGACTAAGGAGATTAAGTCTGTGAAATTTCAATAGAAGCATCGTCCAGTTGGGGAAGCTAACCGAGAGGGACATGCGAGACAAGTATCTCCTATTGTTTGTCGATCCAGGTACTACTTCATCCTTTCTTTAGCCTATTTTTTCTAAGTTTGTCACTCGGGGATGAGTGATGGATAAATTGGTATCTATTATAACGACCGGGTTTCGTTGTTATAAAAAATCTAATAGGGAAAAATTTTGGGTCAAATTTTTTTTTGTAGTAACCTGGAATTCCCAACCTAGTCTAGATTTAGACGAAATCGGAGTCAGTAAGGTGTAGGGAAATCTAGTAAAAATTGGGTGATTTAATTATAATTTTTACTACATGAGTAGTTGGATAAGTCGTTAAGGAATCCGTACGACTTTACGGAATTGAATTTGGGTGAGTAGAACTCCCGTAATCGATCTTAGAGTGAACGGTATTTTCTGGGCGTCGTTGGTTAAAGATGTGTTGTGAAATGGGGGTTTTGAATTCTATGCAAATTTCTGTATTTTAGATCTTTTGATACTTGACATTTGAATTTGGCCAAACTTCATCTGACGGTTCCATCAACTCTATTTTGGAAGGACCCTTTGTGCATGTCTTGAGGCTTCTAGACTCCTCTAGAGCCCATAATGGAATTTGGCTAAAAAGGAGTTCGGGTGTGGGACCAACTTTTCATAGAGACTACCTTGATTGGAAGTTTTAACCTCTCAATTTACCTTGAAATCATGAATTTGGTGGTGTAGCATATCTCGTGTACATACACAGGGTTTCAATTTAATCCGGAGCACCCCATTAGGGTTCTTCAAGTTGGGCTAAACCAGCTGATATGCATCAACTTGTGTAGCCACATTTTTCTCTTCATATTTGGGGGTAGCTGGTCATATTCGTGGTGACCAAAGGTGTTAGTCTCCGTATTCGCAGGGACTAGGTCTCGATCAGGAAGACTTAATTGGTTGCCTTTTATGATCAACCACCTCCTTCCACATTCACGAGGGCCATGGGGGTTTTACATCCAAATTCATGAACCTCTACTCCATGATCATGGAGTGTAATTCTCTAGTCTTATAATTAAAAGACTGGACACGAACCAACCATTATTTCGAACATTAAATTGTGATTTTGTGATCTTTACACCTCCAAACTGAGTAATTATTGTTGGATTGTGTCTGGTTTGTTTGTATAAATGATGAGTCAGAGATGTGGACTCATTTGGGGCCTTATTTACAATGATTTAGTGTCCTAAAATACTTGTTTTGTGCAAATAACTGATGTAAAACCCTTGATTTCCAGGTATATGGATTGAGGAACAAAGCAAGGACACTAATTTACAATAAGGAACAAAGCGAGCTGAAAGAGTGAAGAAAAGAAAGCCTGGTGTTCGCCAAGTCCACTTGGCGAGTCGCTGAATGGCCATTTGACCGCCTAAACTTACAGTGTGCCAAGCCTTGAAAGAGAAAACCAAGTTGGCGAGAGAAAGGAAAAGTTGATGGATCGCCGAGTGGATCGGCGATCCGACTTACTGCGCCGAATGGCACTTTGCAACATATATTTGGTGACTATAAATAATTTTTTGAGCATTTAGTTTAGTATCAGATTATTATTGAATTTTGAGTCCTATGTTTTTTATATTGAACTCTGAGTATTAAGACAAGTTTTCTCTAGTTTTTCCTAGGCTTTGAAGAGTTGAAGTTTTTGACTTTCGAGAAATTAGAAGTTGGTCTTTGAGATTCTTTGAATTGGAACATTGTAAGAACAAAACCAATCTTACCTAGTTGATGGGAATTGAATTTGGTAACGATTTTTATCTTTTTGTAGTGTCTAGCTAAAACCCCAATTTGTGGGATGTCATTAAGTGATTATGGGCTGATTTAGTTTATGGGTATTGCTAATTGTTAGTTTAAATGCTTTTTAGAAGTGAGTTTAATCAGTAATTGTGGTTTTAATTTAAGAATTGTAGTTGCAACTGCTATTCTACCATTGCGATTTTGGCTTACTCAAGAGAGAGGTTTTAAAACAAAGATTATTGATTGATGGACTATGGGTATTGGGTTGTCATAGGTTCAACTCAAGAGAGTGAATCCTAAACCATTTTCTTCAAATAGAACTCGAGAGAGTGAATGGACTAAAGTGCAATATTTTGCATGCTTGTCGATGTTCGAGAGAAATCGATTTGATTTGGGTTAAATTGTTTGTGGGAAAGTTTACTTCCTCTATAGTCTAGCTTAGTCACTAATATTCAGTTATTTCCTAACAGTTGCAATTACCCATTTGTCTATATTAGCCTATAATCGAATCACATCCCAAGAACCCGTCTCATTATTGTTATTTTGTATTGTTTCCGCTGTTGTAGTTGATAATTTAAACTAAAACCCCCTTTATTGACATTCGTGTCACCCCTGATTTGAATTATGTTTTTATTCGATAATGTCTATTCTTATGACTGATTTGATCATGTTCACACTTTTCGATTGAATCTTAAACATGTACCGCTCCCTGTGGGATTCGACCCCAACCAATTTAGTTCGGTTATATATTGATTAACGATCGTTGACGCTTAGAATTGGATGAAGTGTCTTTGAAACATTATTAATCAAAATGGTGCCACTGTTGGGGAGTGTTGTTGGTTAAGATTATTTTGGTTAAGTTGAATTTTGTTCTATTTAGTCATAGTTGAATCTACTTACTTTTAGTTTTGGCTTGTTTGTTGATGTTTTGAACAGAGAAATGAGGGTGAATGGAAGCAATGGTAGCCAAGTAGGGCACCAAGATGACATCGGTAACCTCAACGATGTCAATGAGCCTAACGTTAATGACCCTCATCTAATGGGTGGAATTGGTGCCATTCGCTTGCCTCCAGTTGAAGGGAAGGTTGTGTTCCATATTACACAAAACTGGATGGTTTTATTTAAATGCTAATAGTTTAAATTCCCACTTCTATCATTTTCCCTCACTTTTTAACCTCTCCAAATTCTCACCCGAGAAACATTTTCCATATTTCTTGCTTTCTCTTCGTATTTTAGTCATCAATGTTGTGTTCGGAATGGATTAATTTGCCTCCTAGCATTTCAATATTTTGTATTTGGCATAAAAGGTTAGTTTTTCGATCCCTGAAATCAGTTTTATGAATTTTGAACTATTTTGCAAATGATCGTATCATGTTGCCATGTGCTGGGCTTCTCTAATTTAATTAGAATATTTGATTACATGTTGAATCTCTTAACCTTGCCTATAATGTGTTTATCGTATGAAACCCCATATTTTCATGCATTAAAATCGATCAAGCGTTGTCGGGATATGCTCATTTGTTGTTCAAATTGATTGCGAGAAGTCTGAATAGCTCGTATTTGTGTCTAGCGGTATAGTTTGCATGATGGTGCAGAAAGAGGTTTTGATTTTATGAAAAATGTCGTATATTGGCTTAATTTGGCAAGACCAGGGTAAGTCTGAGTATCCCGGGGCTTAGGATGCTATGGGTCTTGTGTTAATACGAATAGTGCATGTGTTGATTTGGTTTTCGGGGTTTGCGGGGTTGAATTCGAGAAGATGGGTTGAAAGCAAGATATGCCTCCAGGGAATGCACTCGCATATGAGGGATTATATGTAGCACAAACTCTGGAGGATCTCTAGAGTTAGCCTGTCCCCCTTATATCTGATACCACTCCTCGATGGATTGAGGTGGGAGTCGATATTGAAAAGAAAGAATTGAATGTAGCTGCTCGGTATTGGTTTGGATTCATTAGTAGCACAATAATGCCTTCACAAAATGAATCTGTCCTCCGAGTTGCGAAGGCAGCCTGCTTGGGGTCTATCTTATCAAAGAGGCGGCTCAACTTGGGCCATATCATAGAGCAGGAGATAGCCATGACAGATAAACAGAGATAGACCTCCTTGCCATTTCCAGTGCTAATCACTGAGTTGTGCCAGCGCGCTAGAGTACCTCGGGATGCTAATAGAGACTTTGAGGTGATCCCATCCTTCTCCATTGACATCCGGCGTATTGAGGCTGAATATAATAGAGAGGAGGCTGACAGAAGGAGAGCAGCACCATCAGACACTTCTCCAGAGGTGGATGTTGGCTCTATACCTGCAGAGGCATCTACGCCTACTCCGTCCCCCGGGCCTACAGGTACTTCTGCCCCATCCTCATCTTCACAGTCTCCAGGTACTTCCTCCTCCTCCCATCAGACCAGGATCACTCAGGCCATGATCTTGAAGATGGGGAATCTTGCCTATTCAGCTGATATGAGGCCTACCAGACTCGGTAGGATGTCACCTCGATGATTGAGGTTGCGATTAGGGCTGCACTGACCCCTCTACAGACATCTATTGACACTTTCACCACGAGAGTTATAGCTTGTGAAAGCAAACAGAATGGAACCTCAGAGATTCCGACTTTGAAAGTCGAGGTAGAAGAATTGAGGAAAGTTGTAGTCTCTCTGAAGTCTACTAACTTCAATTCATTAATAGGGAATGTAGATGACTGGGATGCTCCAAAGATTCTGGTCAACACTGGCGATGTGCACAGAGATGCGGTAGCAGATGTTGAGTCACATGCAGAGACAGATGAGGAGAAAATGGCCATACAGGAAGAAAAACATATTTATAAACTTTCCTGACCTTGTAGAAGCTGAAGGGGCTATGGAAAATGCTGACGTATAGGTTTCTCTAGCAGATGCACCTGTAACGGTATCTAGTGGAGCTGGCCCTTCTGAGGTGACTCCGGGGATTGAATCCCAAGTCCAGATTGACATCCCGAGACCTAATGCCCAAATAGGGGGAGCGACTCCTTAGACATGACCTACACTTTATCTCCCTCTTTGGCTTACTTTATTTCACTTTTTGGATACTTTGCTTCATTTGCATTTGAGGACAAATGGTTTTTTATTTGTGGTGGGATGAGGTCCACATTTGTGTGAATATTGATGTTCGTATTTTGTGTATATATTTTGGGTCGTGATGCTTGAAATTGTGTTTTTACACTGTTTTTCGCAGATGTTTGAGCTTATGGCTCCTTTTGTTTTTATTGTAAAATGATTTTGACCCTTCCAAAAATTTTTTGCAAATTTTCGCCACCTCTTGTATGCACTTGAATATGGTTGTTCCTTGACAAATTTGAATCTCGGTTTCGATCAATACCAATGACTAGAATAATGCTTACAATCGAACAAACATGAATGTGCGGCTACGATGAGACCAAATTAAGTTACGTAGACAATGCGTGAACTCTTTGCATCTTGTTGTGATTAGCCATGTATCAAATTGATTCTCTTGTGATGACCGTTGCACAGTAGCAAAAGTGTGGAGTCTTGTTTGACTTTAGTTTCGATGCCTTGTGTGATAATCTTACCTTGAACCATACATGATAACACCTAGAATTTGCCCCGTTGGTCCGGTCAACTACGTAAGGCTATCTCTTGATATGATCTTAGGCAACTTTGAAAAGTATGAGCCAATTTGGCATATACCTATGTTGTGACCTACCTTGTGAGTGTGTGAAACTCTTTTGAACACCACTTGAGCCTTTTCCTTTCTTTGGAAGAAACTTGATGAAGACATGACCTTTCTTGAACTGTTACCCATAATCCTCATAAGTGTTGGTTTGTTTGAATAGCCAACTTAGGCCAAAAGCCTAAGTTGGGGGTGCGGTGAAAAGAAAAGGAAAATCAAGAAGTGCAAGAAAATTCCCATCTATCCATGTGTTGGGTAAAATGGAACCCATCCATATATAAAATAAAAGGGGGGGAGGGGGGTGTCTCAATATCTGATGAAAACTCTTAAGTTTCAGGTATTTGGAGTTTGAGAAAAAGCATGGACACTACGTCGTAAAAAAGAACAAAAAGGCTGAAAAGAACGAAGAAAAGAAGGTCTCTGGATCACCGAGTCAACTTGGATAGTTGCCGAAGGGTCTTACTTCACCTTTTGTTCCAGTGTGCATAGCCCTGAAAGGAAAGGATCAAGTTGGCGGAAAAAGGGAGCAGTCGGCATATCACTAAGAAGTTCCACGAGGCAGTACTATGTCACCCAATGACCCAGAGCACGACGATGAACTACACCAAAGGGCGAATCGCCAAGTTGATCGGCGATTCCTACTAATGTCGCTGCATGGTCCACTGCAGCACAAATTTTTGAAAACTATAAATACTCGCTGAGAATTGTAGTTTCGTATTAGATTTTTAGTGTGGAACAATTAATATAATTTTTAGTACTTTTTATTTTTCTCGGAGTTTGAGAGGGTTTTGAAAGCTTGAAGAAGAAGAGGGTTTCATCTCTAAGGATTTGGACTTAGGTCTCTTGGATTCTTCATTCTAGGCCTATAACAAGACTTAAATCTTCATACCCATTTGAATGCAGGACATTTAGGTATAAATTTCTATCTCTTGATGTGTGGCTTAAAACCCCAATTCTTGGGGTGTGATTTTGTGAATATGAGTTAAGATTGTTGTTGGGTCTTGCTTGATGGTACATTAGACGTAGTTTAATGGTGATTTTGTCTAGTAGTTGTGGATGAATTTAACAAATTTGTAGTTGTAAATACAAGTTTATTTATGTGTTTTCGACTTGCTCGAGAGAGAAGTCACAAAACCAAGACTACTAGATTGATGGCCTAAGGAGTGGGTCGACATGAGGTTCAGCTCAAGAGAGTGAACTCTAGTCCCATATCCTAACACTCAGCTCGAGAGAGTGAGTGGGGTAAGGCGTAGGCTGGTCTTCATGAGGCAAGTGGGTGTCCGAGAGGAACCCATTTGAAACGAGGTAAGTTGCTCGAGAGAGAACTTATTCCCACATAAAGCTTAGCCTTTTCTATCGAAAGCATGTACCCAATAATTTAGATGCACCCGTATTCCGGTCACATCCCAAGAATCCCCTCTCATTATTTAGAAATCTTTGTTTATTTTGTTGTTTTTACTTACTAGTGACAAAACCCCCATTGTTAATTGACACTCTTGTGTCCCCCTTTAATTTACAATGTTTATATTCGATAATATTTTTAGCTAAGACAAATTAGAACTTAATTTTATTTTCTACTAATTCACAAAACCAATCCATGTGGGAACGATCCCAACCCTTGGTTGAGTTATTATACTATTCCACGATCGTAGACACTTGCATTGGAAGTTGTGTCTTCATTACACAAACATCAAAATGGCGCCACTGCCGGGGAGTGGTGTTACTTGAGAATTTTTAGTTTAGTAAAAATTTTGTTCTTCTTAATTGTAGTTTACTTACTTAATTTTCAGTTTTGTTTCGATTGTGTGTGTTGAAAACAGAAAGCATGAGTGTTAATGGCAGCAATGGCAACCAGGTAGGCCACCAGGAAGACATCAAAAATCTCAACGATATCGAAGAGCCCAACATTAATGACCCCCATCTCATGGGAGGTATTGGGGACATCCGTTTACCTCCAGCCGAGGGAAATGCAATGTTCCACATAACAAGGACAATGGTTCAACTCTTGCAACTAAAGGGACTTTTAAGTGGATTGGCTCATGAGGATCCTCATGAACATCTTTGAAACTTCGTGGACGTGTGCGAACCACTTTAAAAACCATCTCTTAGGAGTTAGTTTGGTTAAGGTTATTCCCTTTCTCATTGATGGGAGATGCGTGCAAGTGATTGGTGGAATTGCCTCATGAATCCATCACTTCTTGGGAGGAATTGGTAACCGCATATAATGTGCGATTTTTCCCTCCTTCGAAGATGATGAATCTTCGGGATAGTGTAAGACCCCTCAAAATAAAGTAGGATAAAATAGAGCCTCACATGGGTTTTATGCATTAATAACTTGTTAAAATAATGAAGAATAGCCTTATAAGTCAGTTTTAAGGAGTTTGGAAGTCAAAATAATGAATAATAGACTTATAAGTCAGTTTTAAAGAGTTTGGAAGTCAAACGGCACGGACATGTCGCGGACTCTACTGTCTCAAATTTTAATTTATGAAACTTGTGGGAACACCTCTACGTCACGAACTTGTTTCCTGACGAAATCTGTGAAAATAAAACTCAAGTTTGTCTTGTTTAAAAGGTCCAACTAAGTGAAGGGTAGTTTGGGTACTTTGGGGAATTATTATGAACGGTTATTCTACCTATTTTAGGGTATTTTAAGTTGGTTAAAACCCCAAAACCTACAATGAGACCACATTCTTCAAATTAACCGTTCCCTCTCAAAAGTAGATTCTCTCAAAAACTCCAATAAAGACCTTGATGAAGCTTAAGCTAGAAGATGGGTTTTCAACTGATTTCTTCTTCAATTTCATGGGTCTTCATTAATTAAGGTATGGTAACTTTTGATTCTTGAATAACCTCTCATTCAAGGAGTTCTATCAAAGATTTTCAATAGTGATTCAAAGATCAAAATTCCCAATTTTCAATCTAAACATGGGTCCTTTGTCAAACGATTTTCAATATAAACATGAGGATGCAGTGACATCCAAAGAAAAGGCAACCAAACTTCCTACCACGGGTGGGAAAGACAAAGGAAAGGGCAAAGCGCCCGCAACTGAGTCATCGGAGGTCAGCTTCGACTATAAGGGAGTCTACGCGACTCACCTCACCATATCTGAAAGTAAGGGGGAACAACAGGATCCTCAGGCTGTCAAGTTTGAGCGTGAGGATGACCAGTTGCTACAATGCCTGGAGAGCTGAAATGCGCTCCAAGAGGATGAATAATTCGTCTAGGATCCGGGTGCCTCAGACCACTCCTCCTTCTCCAGTTCCAGATCAGGCTGTGGTCCCAACACCACCTACACAGGGTCCTCCTCCCCGGTCTCTCAACAGACTAAGGGTTGAGGGACTGAGGACTATCATCGACGAGAAGAGATTGTCCATAGATGGTGTGGTGGACATATATCCAAAGATCTGGAGCACATTGCAATCCCACAAGTTCTAGCTTTTTACTAAACCCTGGGGACCTTACATTCCTAATTGGGCCCGGGAGTTTTAGACTGCCTATGGAGCTTCTGTGCCACAGGGAAAGAGGAAGGATGCTACCTTCAAGCTAGTAGACTATGTAGTTGTCAGTGGAAGGAAAGTTGTGATAGTGATGATATAAACGTTGTATTGGAGTGCACTAACAACATCACAGATTACTACCAGAGCATGATCAAGACTATGACTTTGGAGGACATGAAAAGCTAGTTGACCCTTCTTTTATCTGACAACACTCCTAGGTGTGGATCGAGGCTGGAGTGCCAATCGAGAAGAAGGACCTCAATGTGACAATGAGGTACTGGTTCAGCTTCATCACTAGTACAAGAATGCCGACCCAAAATGAGTCTATCCTCCGCCATACAAAGGTGGCCTGTCTCAGATCTATTATTGCAGGAAAGATCATAAATCTAGGTGCCATCATTAGATATGAGATGGCCATGAGAGCTAGGCAGCAACATACATTTCTCCCTTTTTCGGTGTTGATCATCGATTTGTGCAGACGAGCCTGGGTACCACGTGATGAGAAGAAGAGCATGGAAGTGATTCCCACCTCCTTTACTGACATCCGGCGTATTGAGGACAAGTATATGAAGGATGAAGCTGAGAAGAAGAGGGTAGCACCGGTGGATACATACCTGACTTTTCATACCGAGACACTACCTGCAAAGGTAGTACTACCTACTCCGGCCACTGGGCCTTCAAGTATTTCTAGAGTTGCCCCTTTTATGACTCTAAGCTCTTCTACCACTCCCCTACCTCCTAGGTTTGCTGCTAGTACTGTTGCTTCCCGACCTCCTCTCATACAGGCCATGCTGCTAGATGGGGCACCTAGCCCATTCTGCTGATGTGCGTGCCTCTAGGCTAGATGCTAGTGTTCTTGGGATGATTGAGAGAGCTCTCTCTACTGCTTTGACACCTCTTAGAGATGTTATTGATGCCCTCACGGCAAGGATATATGTGTGTGAGAAAATTCAGGGAGCCACTCATGAGGTGATGGTCTTAAAGGAAGCAATTGCAGAGTTGAGAAAAGATGTGGACCAGCTGTAGTCTAATGACATGTCGATGATTTTAGGGACTGTGGAGATTCCTGCTGACCTGGACACATATATTACGGCCTCTTTTGATGTGCCTCCGGCTACTACAGGATATAAGGTTAGAGCTAATGATGTGGCTGTAGAGTACAAGGCTGAGACTGATAAGAAGAAGCTCGATGTTCAGGAGGAGACCACCTATGAGGGCCTGACTAAGGTTGAGGAGGCTATGGTATATTCAGCCATTCAAACTTCGTTGAGGGAGACTTCTATGGCAGGCTCTATTGGAGCAAGTGTTCATGCTACCCGGGCACTGATGCCCAAGACCATAGTGTGACCCCGGGCATTGATGCCCCGACAGATGGAGTGACTATGATGTAGGCTTCACCCAAGCTTAGCCTGGCAGGATGATATTTTTACCTTGAACTCTGTTGTTTTTATTGATTCTTGGTGTTTTAGTTGCATTTGAGGACAATAGTTTTTCTTTTGTGGGTGGGTTGAGATATTTCCATTCCTACCTCTTGTTATTACATTTTATTTGTGAATATTGGGTTTTGTGATTTATATATGTGTTTGGATTTGGTTTTAATCTGAATCTTGTGGATTTTTGAGCTTGTGGATCCTTGTTTTGAATGGAAATGGTCTTGACCTTTTTTTAAAAAAATTGTGCCACCTCTATTGTTTGTGATTGTGGATTTCTTGTGCGAATTTGAGTATCTGTTATGATCAATACCGATGACTTGAATAGTGCTCATAATTGAACGAAATGAATGTGCGGCTACGATGAGGCCAAATTAAGTTGCATAGAGAACGTGTGAACTTTTAACATCTCGTTGTGACTAGCCGGTTATCGAATAAGTCTCTTGTGATGAACATTGCACACTAGCTAGAAAGATTTGAGTCTTGTTTGATATTGGTGCCAATGCCTTGTGTGATGAGCTTACTTTGAACATTGTGTGATGACACCTAGAAATTGCCCCGTTGTTCCGATTGACTATGTGATGCAAGCACTTGAAATGATCTTAGGCAACAATTTTGAAGAGTGAAACAATTTGATACTATACCTCTTTTGTGGCCAACCTTGTGAGATGTGTGAACCTTACTTGAACCCTCGTGAGCCTTATCCCTTTCTTGGAAGAAACTTGAACAATTGTAACCCCCCTTTATCCATTCACCCATAAATCTCATGAAATGTGGTTTGTTTAAATAGAAAACTTAGGCCAAAAGCCTAAGTTAGAGGTGTAGTGAAAAGAGAAGGTAAATCAAGAAGTGGGAAACATTTCCCTTTGAGCAATGGTTTGGAAAAAAGGATGAAACCCCTCCATGTAAAAAAAAAGACAAAAGAAGAAAGGCAAAACAAAAGAATGAAAAAATTGTGATATAAAGTAGTGGAAGTTACAAAAGAAATGGGGTATCCAGTAGTCCATTTGAAGTTGAATAATGGGGTGAATTATGAGCATGATCAAAATGTGTAAAAAAAAGGAAGAAAGTGATGTTCAGACCACATTTCATGAGGATAGCAGCAACTGAGCCGAAATGACCATACCTTTACACTCAGCCCCATTACAAGCCTTGAAAAGACCTTTGTGATCTTGAGTGAGTTGAAACGAATGTTGATTGGAAAATACGGACAAACCTATGGGTGAAGTCATACATGTGTTCATCTTTGTGAGTGTGAGCGTCGTATGTGATTCTGAAATTATAAATTGTTGCAGAACTTTGTGTGAATAGGGAATCATCTTTGTTGTGAGCGCATTTGAGTACCTTTGTTGAGCTTGAACTTGCATTTGAAGAAAGTATTGTGAACTTGAGAATCTTTGATAATCATGAGTCACAATTTGAATCTTTGAGTGCACAATTAATCATTGCATGAGTAAATTGATCCTTGTTGTGTGCATTCATGTTGAGTCTTATGTACAACAGCCTCCCACAGAGATGGCCTTGTGGTCAACTTCTATTCTGCTTGTTGGAAGGTTCGTCCGGATCTCTTCCCCGGTCAACCCACTCAATATCCGAGAGAGGGTAGGCTTTTGGCGGCCGCAGAGACGGCGTTATGAGGAGATAGACTGGTCTATAAAAGGTACCTTCTGGAACTAGAAGAAGGAATGTAGGAGCTAGTCTTCAAAGCTATCCGGCATAAACTAAATCCCGAGAGAAAATAAAAGATTAGTGAGGTAAGGTCTATAGACTGTAAGGCAGAAGGCTTGAAAGGAAGAGCACTCCTACTTACTTTTGGGAGAAATCCTAGTATCCTTTTTGAACTACTGATCTTGATTTTTGCTTGAGGACAAGCAAAAGTTTAAGTTGGGGTTGTTGAGCAGTCTGAGATTTGATGAGTCCAAGACTTAGACTCATTTAGGGCTTTGTCTATATAGATTTAGTGTCCTCAAATGCTTAATTTGTTCCATAAACTGATGTTAAAGCCTTGATTTTCAGGTAAACAAAGCAAGGACACTAACAGGCTAAAAGGAACAAAACAAGCTGAAGGAATTAAAAAGAGTGAGCCTAAGGATCGACAAGAGCACTTGGCATGTCACCGAGTGGCTAATCTGATCGCCTAAAGTTCCAGTGTGCCAAGCCTTGAAGGAAGAAACAAAGTTGGCAATAAAAAGGAGCAGTTGGTGAATCGCCAAGTAGTTTCGTGAAGCAAAGATAGATCGCCCAAAGTTACAGAACTCGAGGATGCTGAATGCCAAGGCTCATTCTACTTCTCATGTTTGCAACCATCTCTGGAGCATAACGGGATAGTTGGGTGAACTTCAACCCATACTCATGAACACTCAAAGAATCCTGCTTAAGTGTGAGGAACACACGTACCTTGGCCTCTTTCAATTCTCAAAGGAAGAAACGCCCCAAGAAAGCTTCCTCAAAATAGGCCCAACTCGCAAGTGGTACATCCTCAGTTCTGCCCCTTTTCCACTGGTCGAACCAAGTTCTAGCAACATCTTCAATTGGTACGTAGCTAGTTCAACTCGCTCAGTATCTGCCACATGCATCACATCAAAAATCTTCTTCTGCTCCTCAATGAAGTTCTCTAGATCCTCAGTAGTGCTCGAACCAATGAAACTCGGAGGATTCATCCCCAAGAACTCACGAATCCTTGAAGTGTCAGCTCCTTCACGTCGAGCTCCCCTTTGCTGACCAATCTGATTAGTTACAGCTTGACTCAGTATCCTAATTGCCTATCTGAACTCAACATTAGTAACTTCCCCTTGATGTTGCACTTCAGGTGCATAAGGAAACTCTTGCTCCTCAACATATCTTCTAGGAGGACCCCCTCTGCCAACTCTTCGTAGAGGCATGATTATCTGAAAACACGCGCAAGCACGAATTAGAAAGAAACTTTGTAGAGATAAACTCTAACAAACGAGATGAATATGAAAGAAGTGAGATAGTTCCTAAATGTTGCAGCATCCTAATTATAGATGTGGTGCGCTTCACATCGATAACTAGGACTCTATAGACACGACTTCATATACTCCCTAGGACTCTTGAACTCTGTGCTCTGATACAAAGTTTGTCACTCCCCGAGCCTACACCCTGGGCGGGACCGGCACTCGAAGACCATTGCTGGTCCCCAAGCAAACCCTTGGCCTGGCTTACTTAACTCAGTGGAAAACTTAACTCAACAGAATAACTCCATGCAATGAAAAGTCATAAAACAACCTAACTGATAAAATCTGGCCAAAAAGGCAACTCGTGTCTCAAAATAGAATGCTTATATATATACATTGATGAGAGACTCAATACTAACTGACTGACTGTCTATGAAGCCTCTATTATACTGAGATGGATATTGGGACAGACCCCGCAACATCCTAATAAAACAAAACTGGGAACACAAAATAATAGAGTCCTCCAAAAGGCAAAGAGTCTCACCACTGACTCTGGAGTGCTCCACTGGATCAATGGCGTGCTGGATGCTGATCCTGAATACCTACGTCTGCATCATAATAAGATGTAGGCCAACTAGCATCAGTACATTGAATGTACGAGTATGCGAGCTGGAAAGCTAAACAACAACTTAAGCTTGAAAGAGGTACAAATGAACACTTACCTTGACTCTGTTCAACTCATGAATAACTGAACTCAATATAAAGCAATAAGACACATGCAATATAAAAAGTTTGAAAAACAGTGTAAACAACTTAGTTTGTTAAGGATAAAACAATAACAAACTCAACTTTACTCATATAAAAGTAATATAACTTTAGTGGGAGATTCTTTAATTGACAACCACCATTATGAGCCCTAGTGATGATACAACGGTTTACCTCACATTGCCCAAGGACCATCCTATACCTTGTCGTGATATAGGACCTCACTTAACTTAGTGGATCCACTAGCTTAACTTACGTGATCATCTAAAAAGAATGACCCGTTAAGTCCCATGTTGGCTACATGGTTCTTATGGAGAGTTGAGTTAATATGAACTCGCGTCCCCAATTCGGTGCTCAATACTACTCCCAAAAATATACTTTGGCTCATAAGTGTTTTAAACACATCTTTTGTATAGTTTGAGAAAATTGCTCAAAGCTTAGCCCAAAGGCTCTCTTGGAAAACATAATTCTTTGCTTACTCAAATGTAAGAACATTTATAAACTTCTTTGGGAATACTTAGTTCCCTAATAACTTTTGAGAAATGAACTCAATTCTATACTCTTAGCTTAACTTGAAACTTGAGCCTTAAAACGACATTAAAACGTTCAATAAAGACTCTTGAAAAACTTTAAAGACTTGCTTTGACTTGCTTCTTAACTTCTAAGCTTGACTCTAACTTCACTTGACTTTGATCCTATCTTTCCTCGAATTGGGTTATGGATTCAAGGGTAGTGATCTCATATTTATGGATGAGTTCGTGATATTTAGATGTACCTTAGAGTGTTGAAAACAACTATGAAACATAGGTACATTACCATGGAACATGCATGAAAAAGTGGGGAAGGAATGGGAAGGATTGGCGTCCTTGGCACTTTGAGCTGGCGCGACTTCAGAGGGGGCTGCTGGGCGCTCTGCATGACGCGCCGCCCTAAGGGGGAAACTTCACAATCCCTTTTGGGGTGCGCTGGCTGGCGCGACGTCCCAGCCTTTTCCCCCCGAAAATCCAACTTTTCTCCTTAGTTTCTCCAACTCTAAACCCTCTCAACAACAAAGTTTCTTTCCCCAAACACTCATATTCATTATAACCTCAACATACAATAGATTCAACTTGAAATCACAACCGGAAACTTGCACCAAATCAACAAGAACTTCAACACAACTACAAGGTTTCAACAACCACAACCAATCTTTTTCTCAAAATTAAAAGGAGTTTGGCGTGTGGGGGAATGAACCAATCCAACACTATGATCTCACATACCTTAATAGGGATCACCCCCGACGAAAACCACGACGATCTTGACGAACCTTGCTTCTTCTGCTCTTTCTCCTCTTCTTTCTCTCTGCACTCACAAACCCTCACTCTCACTTTTCAAAGGGAAAACTGATTTAAAATCAGTCTAGACCCTTAATATAACCAAAAAAAATAGTTAGGGAAAAGACAAAAATATCCTTACAATTTCGGACTAAACTGCCCTATGCCAATAGCCCAACTTCCAAAGGGCATAACTCACTCGTACGAACTTGAAATTGAGCAAACTCAGCGGCGTTGGAAAGATCATTCCAAGAGCTTTCCAAAAATAACTGGAAATACACCTAAATCATTCTGAGCTAGGAGTTACGACCATTCAAATTTGACTAAAAACTCGTTTTTTTTCCATACTTCACCAAATTTCCAGATTTTGAATTCTTTCCAAAAAAGACTATTTCCAATTTCAAGTTTCTTCATAGCTATTTCAAATTGCAAGATGTCACAAGACTTTTATTTTTTCTACCAAATAGGGAAGAAATGACTTCCCTCCACTTGGTTCCCACATTTCCATATTTCTCATTCACTTTGCTTAAACCCAACAAACATATCAGAATATTCTTATGATTGATAATTTGAGATAAATAATGGAGAGAGAAAAAAAAATCTTGTTATGAATCCCAAAAAATAAGCAAAAAAAAACGTGTACTATTTAAATTGCTATATTTTTAATTAAAAACTTAGTTTTGTAAATTAAAAAAAAATATTTTATATTGTAAATTAAAGTCTTAAACACAATATTTTAATTTTTTTATATGTTTATTTATTTGTCGATCTTCAAAGAGAGATTTAATTCATTGCGTATAAGTAATACAAAAAAATAGAAGGAAGAGAACAAAATGAGTGAATAGGATTAATGAGCCAAAATAATTATTTCTTGACTTGCCAGCTAGCCCCACTTTTGTTAAGTGCTTGGTTTCTCAATCATCCACTCCAAACTTGTTAATAAGAATTTACCGTTCATCATTGACAACATGAAAATCAAATTTAGTGGCTGGAAAATTAATAATTTTTTTGCTATAATATTCCTCGAATTTTTTTATATTTATTAAAACTGGATTTTATATGTGTTATATGTGTTATATGTGTATTGTGTGCAGCACACATGTATTTCGTGCGTCAGGTGTGCATTATGTGCGCTATACGTGCATTTTCAGATATGATACACACGTATATTACTAAACTAGTATGCTAAAAATTGAGAAGGAAGATATTATTGATCGTCCTACAAATATATTTTTAAGTTGTCCTAGGCAGGTAATGAAGTATGTCACACCTGAATCCAAACAAAGGTACACCTTTTTAAGAAGCACGTATCCAATTCTATTAGTCATACACGAGAGATATGCATTAATGTTAGGTCCAACTAGATTAGAAAGAGTATGTATTATGTGAGACTCAAAAATAGTTTGATGGATATACTCCTAGTCATTAGATTCATCATCATCAGGATACCCTTATAGCTACTTCAAAGTATTGAGTAACGAGGATTAGGCATCGAGTACAATATCCATGTTTTATCCATTCGTGCTACCAAAATGCAACAATCATACGCTTGACCCCATTTTTCAAATTTGGCCAAATGATTTTAAGTTGATTCTTTAAATTTGGATTTTGCTTCATCTTTGCAAAGCATAACAAATTACAAATTAATTGTCTATTATATTTTCAACACTTAAATTAAAGAGTTTAAGTTTTATATATGGTTGATGTATAAAATTATTTACACCATCAGGTAAATTAAAGGACAATAATGTAACTTCAAAATTAATATTTAAGAAAAGATAATTTAAACTATCGGAGCCATTTAACTTAAATTAAATTTATTATTGAGTACTATTGACGGAAATCAAATATGTGTCCCTTGAAATTGTTAATCAAATTTTTTTATGTTATAAGTCTTTGTTTTATAATTTATCTTTGTTATCATTATTAATTTATTTGTTGGCTTTTTGATAAAATTATATGTCACAGATAGTTGTTAGAATCAGTTATAGATTAGTTAGAAGTCATTTAATTGTTTTGTTCTTCTCTCAGATTTACTACTCATATTTACTGAAAGAGTCCTGAGATACATATATAACTAGAGTTTATAGTATTTGTAAAAAACTGTTAATTGAAGAAAGAATATTTTGGTAGTTACTTACAATGATCTTATTAGCATATCAATTACATGATTTAATAACTAGTTCAAGTTTTGTGTTCAGTGCTATCAACTACTTTGAGTAATCTGAGATCATATGGTTCTGTACAGTGCTATCAACTACATGATTTAATAGTTTCTTGTGAGTATAAAATATGTCGGGATCTTGTATTTTATGTAGTCTTGTAATAAAAGAATAGGGGACAACAAATGTTTCTTGTATTATGTATTTTTGATGTTTTGGCGCAAATGGCCCAATAGATAGAGGCATGAATTTCTCCGACAAATACTACTAAATATGTATGCCCCAGAGAGTTCATTGAAGAAAAGGGGCTGGGAAAGTATTTTTTTACGTGACTAGTATTGAATATGATTTTTTTCTCTAACTTATAATATTATTTTTAATGTGCAAGAAAAGGCATGTGATTAATTTGAATGGTTGCCACAAGTGAACTCGATCTATTTTAGTGAAACCATAAAGAGTTTTTGTACTATTCTCCTATATGTTTTAAAAATTATTGCCACTACATATCTTTAAACTATTGCTCTCTAAGTATGAGTTGTACTAGACATGTTTATCAATGTATATTTGGTAATCTATACCTTAGAATTATTTATTAGCTAATTTGGTGCATGAGATAAATTCTATATTCCATTATGTTTTTAGTGAATATATGAAAATAAGAATTATTATCATTACAATTAGAAATTTTGGCTACAAATATTATACACAACATTGCCACACTTTAAAGATGTGGCTATACGGGGCTTCATTGTGTGGCTTATTGATTATAAATTGTCGCTTGTATGCAAGAAAAAGGTTAAAATTTTCAAGTGTTGTTATAGAAGAGATGTAAAAGGTGACACTCATAATGTTTAACCAATAACAATGCAAAGACCACACTTTAAAGTATGTAGTATTATCAACCAAAATTGTTGCTAATGAAATGTTACAATGTGTGGCCATTATACCTCATTGGCTATACTTTTTAAGTGTACCTGCTACGGCGACATTTTAAAAGCGTGGCCTAATGTCAAAGGTTATGTTTCTTTACGCCACCTCCTAAAAAGAGTTGCCTAAACTCAAAAAGTGTAGCCTTATCAAAGGCCACAATATTTGCTAGTTTAGGGTGGCTAAAAGCGTAAATGTTGTAGTAACAAGTAAGTCAAGTTATTATTTTCAGATGTTTTCAAACATTTATTATTAGCATTATTAGAATTATTACTATTACCTTTATTATTATTATTATTATTATTATTATTATTATTATTATTATTATTATTACTATTATTATTATTTTATAATTCTTATTAGGTTACGACCCAATTTCTCAAGTCATAATGGCACCTACACTACACCCAACCAAAAGGTAAGCCTAACCCTTAGCCCCAAGCCATAAGCAACCGGCTATCATGAGAAGATAAGAAATAAGAAGAAAAAGCAGATAACAATGAGAAAAAAGATAGATCAAGTGAAATACTACAAGAAACCATCCCTAATACCTTGCACCAGTCTATAGTCGAGCATCTAATAAAACTAAGAGTACAAAGCTTTATAAATACAAAATAATCAGAGATTGTCTCTGAAAGTAAAATAAAGACTATTCCTAGCAAAAAAAAAATGGAAACTTGTAACTCCGAATGCCAAGATCTCACCTTAGTCTACGAAAACCAAAAGCTACTCCACACGAGCACCAAATTAATATAGAGATCTTTTCCTATAATCTGCACAAAGTAGAAGTGTAGCATAGGGACCACCATGCATTAGTCAATAGGCATCGGCCGATTGAGCTCCAAAGATAAAGAAACTATAAACAATAGGTAATAAGTAGAGAAATGTATGGAAGCAGGAGATATAATATGTTACAGAAGAAATAAAGAGTTGAAACATGAAAAAAAAGATAAAGAGCAAGTCAAGAAATTACTTGGAAACGCAAGCAACCAATCTATTCCCAAGCAACTAATCAAGAAACAACTACCCAAGTTCAGAATAACTAACACCCACAAATCTAGAACACCACCTACCAAGTAGAAGATCAAAATCACATGAATACAAAATATAATAAAATAAAAACCTAGTCAGACCCCTATAAGCCCCGGAGGTACAAACATAAAACATAACCCAACCGCCTCGATAAAATCGTAGGATGCGAGAAATAAACAATTGTATTGGTGCTAGGCGATACATATGAATGGAAGATATGCACTAGAACCATCAATAACCATTAGTAATGAAGTGTATAAGCTTACCCCTTACTGTGTAGGTGAGGTAGGACCAATGAAGCTTCCTCTTCCGATACAATGGTACTCATGGCTAGAAGGACCCATAGGAGATGTGTGAACTCCGTATATACTACCAGGGATCGAACCAGGTCTTAAAATAAGTATTCGCTGTTATGGTATTAGAGGTATAAGTAGTAAGAAACATGTAGGAAAGGGTATGGATAAGTGGACTTGTCATAAAAGTTCAACATATCCCTGTTGCCTCTCAACTCTTACGTTTAAAAGGAGCAGTTCATTGATGCCTAACTAATCTAAAAAAATCAGCTTAATAAGTGATCCAAGTGGTATGACTCCCATTAAAACTTGTTTAGAGTAGTAAACGAGTGAAAATAGTCATATCAATTATATTAATTCAACAATGCATGAACTAAGATCATACCACAAAATACCTAAAAATGAACAACCAATGCAATGCATGTCATCACCAATATTAAAACAACACACTCACAGTCAAACATATAATATCAAGCCTACAATGCGACCAGAGTGGGAAGTACTAACCTGGAATCTAATTCAGCCTAGATCATAGCCTTGGGCCCAAAAGTATTACAAAAGCTCAATAAACATATAAGGCCTACCTTCCAATCAACAAGGAACGAAAACAAGAAGAGCATCAAAATATAATAGGAGAAGGGATATAATTCATGGAACGATGGCTTACCCCCTAACCATACTGCTCCAGTCTACAATCGAGCACATCTAAAGCCAAATTATGACTATAATGAGCCACTAAGTTCTCAAGCAATGACATTACGTAGTCAAACCAGTATAAGCCCTACAGGGAGAAACTCACAGCTAATAGTGCGACAAAACACATTCTAAGGCATCTAAGGCTCAACCCTAGCCTAAGGCCATAAATGTCAATCCTAAGGAGGATATAATACTTGGAAATAAAATCCTAAATCACATGCAATTCATTCAAAAAATTATTTGAAAAGCTCAATCAAGAAAGAAGACAAAATCCTACCTTGAATTCGATTATGCATGCTCTGAATACACCACACAAGAGATATCCACTTCCAAAATGCCTCAAAACACTGCCACACTAACAAATTATTGATCACAATGTTATTATGGGCATTTAAACACCAAATTAACAATAATTAGAAACAAACCTAACATCGAGTAAAAATTGAAATGTGAGACCCGCATAGGGAATCTTGAAATTTACTCTATTCAAAGTTCCTAATCGACTAACCAATCTTGTGTCCCATAATGGTACACATATTGATGACTGGAAAAACACAACTAACAACATGCGCTAACTGTGAAATTAAAGAGACATGGAAACCACTTAGAGAGAAGATTTACATTAAACCGAGGATCTTTATGCTTCCCCGAACACTTCAATGCCCAACCACGATCAACACAAACACACATCACTTAAAATTGCCTCAACCAGAGCTCTAGTACTTGAGATATTGAATTTTAAAGTTGTAGGAATAAGCTAATAAATGGGTTGAGAAGGAATATAAAATTTTAAGATGGCTGCTAAAGAGGTTAATAGGCCGTGAAAGTGGCCAAGCCCCTAGAAGATCTTGCTACGAATGTGGTTGTGAAGCTATGAAAGCAGCCAAGCCCTAAAAGGATCCTACCATGAAAGCGATGCCAAGGCCATGAAAGTGGCTATCGCTAAAGCGTTCAATGTGCTGCCAAAGCAATTGCACATGCATTGCTTCATAGTTGTTTGGAGAAACATGCTCCAAACTTCTTATTAACATCTAGAATTCATTCTGAACCTCTTGAACACAAGCAATCTATGTTAACCTACCAAATCCAAAATTCTGGACTCATCAAAACCATTGGTAAATCTAACTCAAGTCATCTCAAAGATAAATGAGTCCCACACCTAAGCTATGGTTTTAGCCAAATTTCACAAGAAAGATGAAAATGAGATAGGGAGCCTTAGGATCCGCACCATAGTTCATTCTCAACTAAACTTGACGTTTTCAATCTAAGGAACCGTTAAAATTGTATTTTGAGGACGTCTTCTTTAATTTTTTACCGAAGTTGATTGTTTATGTTTAAAGGCTCCAAACAAGGGAAACTTGCCCAAAACTCAAACGAATGACAAACAAAAAGAATGTTAGACTAGTAAGTAACTTATTTCATTCTTTTCGCAGAAAGACTCATATGCACCGAACGACGGCTAGGTGTAGGGATCGACCATCCTTGCCTAGTAGGGGTGCAGTACCACCCAAGATAGGATGTCAGATCCTCCAGCATCATATGTTCCAAGTTTGGTGGTTGGGATGGTACCAGTTCAGACACTACCTAGACCGGTTGTGGCTCCAGACCTTTAGCCAGTTATTGCCCAGCTTTTTGTAGTGCTTGGGGTGCAATAGACCCCAGATCCTACATTAACAAAACCACATGTTCCACCACTAGTTCAGCATGATCAACCTGCATTAGAGGAACAAAAGGCAAAGGTACCACGTGGGGTGCCTAGCCTATTATTGTAGCCAGAGCTATGGCACTAAAGGATCAGAAAAGGTTCAGAGTATTCTTGATACTTTCACCATTAAGGTTTTTTGGGGATGTGGGCGAGGATGCCCATGAGTTTCTTATTGTCTATTGGGAGCAACTTCATAATTTATGGGTTAGTGGAGTCGAGAGGAGAGACCGCACTTTATACTAGCTAGAGAGGCTATCCACACAGTTGTGGCATACATTCATTGAGACTAGGCTAGTGCGTTCCCCTCTAATCCATTGTATCGACTTCTCTAAGGCCTTCTTGTCCAAATTCATCCCTATCATCGTCAGAGATTCCCTCTAGAATCAGTTCTATAGGTTGGAGTAGGGATCCATTGTGTTAGAGTATGAGGTGACGTTTCTCAAGCTATCTCGTTATGAGACATGATACTATCTACTGAGGGGGAGAGAGTTCGGTCTTTTTTTTGTTGATTGAGGCTCCTTCTTTGGATTGAGACTCAGTGCATGGTCTATGTGGGTCATTATTTTCGGTACATTGTTGATCATGACTGCACTATTAATGAGCTCCATTGTGAGGCCCCAGGGGGGCAGTGACAAGAGAGCCATACATAAGGGTAGCTATAGTGTATCCCACTCCAAGATCACGAGGTATTTATAGGTTTTGGTGGATGGTTTTAGTAGGGACATCCAATTTGGCCTATTCAGGCCTCATTCTAGAGTTTAAAGGGGGGTTGCTATAACAATAGTGAGATTAGATGTAGCACGAGTCTTAGGTCCAGTCTAGTTCTTCAAGTCAGGGTATCTATTCTTCTTGGAGCATATCATATTTTGGTTTCTTTGAATATGGTGAGTTAAGTCAATGGGCAAGAGTTGGCACTTTGCGTAGGCGGATTGGTCTAGTTCCACAACCAGCTCTATTAGCTCCACAAGTAACATCTACTGCTAGGGGTCAGGGTAAGGACTATCATGGTAGATTGCAGGTTATTAAAGGTGGTCCCTGAGGAGGTAGGTTAGGTAGTAGGTCTGATGTCTTGGGCAAAGGCATACATGGCCATTTCTTTGCCGCTCCAGTAAGGACAAAGGTTGAGGCATCAAATGATGTGATCAGAGGTATGATTCATAATTCCATAAGCTTGCCTCGACTTTATTTTACCCTAGTTCTACATATTCTTATGTGTATTTGTATTATGCTACTCGTTTGGTTAAGAGTTTTAAGCCTATGATTGTGCCGTTGTGTGTGTTCACCCTTGTGGGTGAGTCTTTAGTAGTGTATTAGGTGTTTCGATCTTGCTTAGTTACTATCTAGGGGCGTGACATACGAGTTGACCTTATATTGTTTTATATGCTTGATTTCTATGTGATTTTAGGCATGGACTAGTTATCCTCCTATCGTGTGGTTTTCGATTGTTTCTCTAAGACTGTTACCTTAGCCTTGCCAGGTATCTGTCCGGTGGTATGGCAGGGCTCCATTTGTAGCACACAAGTTGGAGTTATCTTTCCTATTCAGGCAGGGAGCATATTGTCTAATGGATATCTATCATTTTTTGCATACATGTAGGATGTGAGTATGGAGGTCCCTTCAGTTGAGCATGTGCCTCTTATCTGAGATTTTGTAGATGTATTCCCTACCGACCTACTTGGCCTAACCCTAGATCGGGACATTGACATTTCTATAGAGCTTGAACCAGGTACTTAGCCTATTTCCTTGCAGCCATATTGGATGACTCGCGCAAAGCTTAAGGAGCACAGTTTTCAGCTTCAGTATCTCTTAGGTAAGGGATTCATATTTTCTAGTGTATCATCTTGGGATGCTCCCATTCTATTTGTAAAGAAGAAGGATAGTTCGATACACATGTTTATTGATTAGAGGCAGCTGAATAAGGTGACGTTAAAGAACTGCTACCCTATGCCTTGGATTTTTTATCTGCTCGACCAGCTTTACGGTGCTGCACTATTCTCAAAGATTGATCTGAGGTCTAATTATCATTATTTAAGGATTAGGGTAGCGTTCATCCTTAGAATGCATTTACAATTCGATATTGCCAGTGTGAATTCCTAGTGATGTCTTTTAGGTTGTCTAATACCTTTGCCGCACTCATGATTCGATGATGCAGATGTTAAGGATGTACCTTGATTTATTCATCATAGTATTGATAAATGGTACCTTAGTATTCTCTCTAAGCAGGAGTGATCATGAGGAGCATTTGAGAATTGTGCTCTAGACTTTGAGAGATCAACGACTTTATGCCAAGTTCTTAGATTGCGAGTTTTGACTTGTATCTGTAACATTCACGGGGCACGTGGTGTATAATATTGCATCATGGTAGATTTGGTGAAAAGTGAGGCTATTTGTGGTTGGGATAGGCCCACGTCATTTTTTGAGTTTCGAAGCTTCATCATATTAGCAAGGTACTAGAAACAATTTTTTGAAGGCTTTTCCACTAGTGCAACACCACTGACCCAGTTGACTTACCTTGATGTGCCTTTTGACTGGTCTGAGGTGTGCAAGTTTAGCTTTCAGAAGCTCAAAGAGTTGCTAACTACTACTATTACATTGACTCTTCCAGTTCAGGGCGAGGGCTTCACGATCTATTGTGATACATCCTGCATTGGTTGGGTTATTGTTTTAATACAACGAGGCTGGGTTATTGCTTATTTATCGAGGCACCTTAGAGTACATGATCAGAACTACCCCACCCATGACTAGGTGTTAGCGGTTGTAGTTTTGCGCTTAAGATATAGTGGCACTACATATATTGAGTTTGTTGTGAGACCTACATTGATCACATGTGTCTTCAGTATATTATGAGCCAGAGTGACCTTAGTTTAAGTTAGTTTCCCTGGATTGAGTTTTTGAAGAACTATGACCTCTCTATTCTCTACCATCCAAGCAAGCTGAATGTAGCAGTGGACCGCTTGAGTTGGAAGGCATTGAGTATGGCTAGTCTATCCTTTCTATCTTCAGTGGAGTGACCTTTCGATTTAGGCATTCATTCCTTAGCGAAGTAAGATGGTTCGATTAGATATATTAAATTCTATGTATGTTTTAGCATATGTGGGAATTCAATCTTCTCTTCTTGATTAGATTCGTACCCCGTAGTTTGAGGATGAGGCCTTGGTGGCACTTCAAGATTGGGTGTTAACGAGTGATTTCGATCAGGTTACCTTGGATTGATACGACGTTTTGATGTTTGCAAGCCATATTTGTAATCTGAGAGTTGGTGGTTTGATAAAACTAATATTTTGTGAGGCCCATGATTCAAGATATTCTATTCTACGAGGCACCCCAAAGATGTATCTTGATTTGAGGCAACATTACTGATGGGGCAGTATGAGGAGAGATAATGTAGACTATGTGTCCCGTTGCCTTAGGTTCTAGCAGGTGAATGCCGAACAATTGAGAGCTAGTGGTGAGTTTCACAGATAACCCATTGCAGAGTGGAAGTGGGATCACATCACAATGGACTTTGTGGTAGGTTTTTCTCAAACTTCTAGTGGTGCTAATAGGATTTGGGTCGTCATTCATATTTTGACCAAGTCAACACACTTTCTCTCAGCTCAAACTTAATCAGTGCCAAGAGGTTAGCTCGTATCTACATGCGTGAGGTGATTCGTCTTTATGGTGTTCTAGTCTCAATTATATCATATCGGGTTTCTCAATTTACTTTTATCTATTTGAGGACATTCTAGGATGAGATAGGCACTCACGTTAACCTTAGCACAACCTTCCACCTATAGATTAATGGTATGTCTTAGCGTACTATTCAAGTTCTTTAGGACATGTTGTAGTCTGGTGTATTAGTGTTCAGAGGTCACCGTGACAAGTTATTGCCTTTGGCAGAGTTTGCGTACAACAATATCTACCATTCAAGAATTCAGATGGCCTCATTTCAGGCCTTGTGTGGTAGGCATTGTTGCTCTCTAGTTGGTTGGTTTGAGACTACGTAGCCTAGACCACGTGGCAAAGACTTTATTTAGGAGGCTTTAGAGCAGGTTAGGGTGATTAAGGATAAGCTTTAAAAAGCTTAGAGTAGATACTGACATTATGCGGATCGTAGGTGTCGACCTTTAAGGTTCTCAGTTGGTGATAGAGTTTTTCTCTACTTTTCGCCAATGAAGGGGGTGATGAGTTTTGGGAAGCAGGGAAAGCATAGACTTATGTATATTAGGCCTTTTGAGATCCACCCTACAATTGGGGAGGTTGGATATGACTTAGCTTTGCCTCTGATGTTCTCAAATATCCACCTAGTCTTTCGTGTCTTGATATTGTGTATATTCTAGATGAGCCTCACATTCTCAAAAATGAAGTAGCAGAGTTGGATGATCTCTTGACCTTTGTGGATGAGTCAGGTTCTATTCTTGCTACAAATGTGCTTTCATTGCTCTCGAGAACCATTCCTATGGTAAAGGTCTATTGTAGACATCCTGAAGTGTATATGGCTACCTAGGAGACCGAGCATGATATGCAGGAGTAGTTTCCTAGCTTGATTGACCCTTCAGGTACTTTTTTACCTTATTTTTGCAGACGAAAAACTTCTTCAATGGTGTATGTTTGATGAGTCCGGGATTTGGACTGATTTAGGGCTTTTTTTTGTATAGAGTTAGTGTCCTCAAATGCTTAATTTGTGCCGATAACTGATGTAAAACCCTTGATTTTCAGATATATGGATTGAGGAACAACGTTAGGATAGAAATGGGCAACAAGGACAACACAATATGAAAAAGAGAAGAGGAAAAACAAGCCTGATGATCGCCGAGATCACTTAGCGAGTAGCCAAGTTGCTCCTCTATCATCTAAATTTACAGAACTCTGATACTGGATTAGGAGTAATTTTGGCGAGCAGCAGTTCCATTCGGCGTGACGCCGATCACATCGGTGAAGGACGACCATGTTGCTGAAAGTACTGATGGAGATCCAGATAAATGATGATGGGCGAGTTAAAATACAAAAGGGCGCATCGCGGGATGAAACAGCCATCCTCATCTGGCTTGCCTAAAATTACAGTGGCTGGATGAAGAATATGTGAATAATGAAGGCGAGATGAAAGGACGATTGCTGAGTCACCGAACGGTCAGCGAAGCCCGACTTTCCTCGCCGATTGACCCAAAAACAGCCACACATTAGACTTGTATAAATTTATTTTTTCAAGAGAGAGAAGGCATTTAGAAATTTTGTGGAACAAAAGATAGAGAGCAAAAACACTGCTATTATTGATTTCAAGTGCTTTTAGCAAGGTTTTTCATTTGGGTTTTTGTAATAGAGAAGATATTATTCAATTTTGATTTTCGAATTTCATTTACCCAGCAATGGAAAATGTGGCAGCTATTGAATTTCATCTTTTTACTATGACTGGCTAAAATCCTAACCTTAGGGCTTTGACAATTTGACCAATTGTTGCGTTTGACTAAATATGTGTTATCAATTAGTGAATTTTGGTGTTAATTTGAAATGGGTCTGAATTATTATTGTGGTTTAATTTTATTACTACATGTTTAGTATAATATAGTTCAGAGTCTTGTGCTTGATAGAGAGAGAAGTATCGAGCCAACGTAGTAATTCAGCATCATTAGTGGTGGGTCATGATGGTTACAGCTTGAGAAAGTGAAACTTGAGATTCAACCTTCGTATCTAGCTCGAAAGAGTAGATTTGATGAGAAAGTGGGACGGTCATCTTATGGATAGTGTTGAGGTTCGAGAGAATCCAACGGAAATAAGGTAACTGTTTGAGAAAAAATTGTTTTACTTATAGTCCATTCTACACACGATGAATTAACATTGTTTGTAAGGATGTACACCCGTTAAGTTGAGTTCGGCAGTTGGTTAATCAATCCCCCAAGTGTTCTCTCGTTATTTGATTGTACCTTGTTGATTGTTGAAGTGGGTTGGTAACCACATCCTAGAGTTTGACTTTTAAACTCTTAAGTGTGGTGTTTGTTTAGCTGCAAAGGTCACCGCCATACTTTTATATTCGAATTCAAAAGCAAAGCTACACTCTGTGGGATCGACCCCAACTCATTTAGTTGGGTTAATAATGATTTACGATCATTGACACTTACGACTGGAGGAAGTGTCTTTGAAATGATTATCAAAATGGCGTTGCTACCGGGGAGTATCGTTGTTTAGAGTTCCTTTACCGAAGTTACGATTGTGAATTTATCAGCTGTAGTTGAACCGAGTTAGACTGCATTGCGTTAGAGTTGATTGGGCTGAATAGAAGTAAGAATGAGTGAGGAAGAGGTGAATGGTTGAGGTTTTGCGTAATCAATGACACAACTTCCGATACAAGTGTCTACGATCGTGCAATAGTATAATAACCCAACCAAGGGTTGGGATCGAGTCCCAAGGGAGTGGGCGTGAAATTTAATGGTTAAGCGCGAACGTGCTAAAACTAATCATAGCTAAAGACTTTAGCAAATAAAAACATAACAAGTTAAATGGGGTGACTCAAGCGTCAATTATGTAATGGTGGTTTGTAAGCAAGAAACAACTACAATAGTAAAAATAAGGAAAAATGCAAGTATGGAGACGGGATTCTTGGGATGTGACCGGAATATTGGTTAATATAAATTATTGGGTACATGCTTTCGATAGAAAAATTTATAGAGTAATAGTGACTAGGCTAAGCTTTATGTGGGAATAAGTTCTCTCTCGAGCAACTTACCTGGACACCCACTTGCCGTATGAAGACCAGCCTACGCCTTACCCCACTCACTCTCTCAAGCTAAGTGTTAGGATATGTGACTAGGGTTCACTCTCTCGAGCGGAACCTCATGTCGACCCACTCCTTAGGCCATCAATCTAGTAGTCGTGGTTTCGCGACTTCTCTCTCTCGCAAGCCGAAAACACATAAATAAACTTGTATTTGCAACTACAAATTTGCTAAATTAATCCACAACTAGTAGAAGAATTCACCATTAAACTACATCTAATCTATCAGAAAGCAAGACCCAACACAAATCTTAGCCCATATTCACGAAATCACACCTCAAGAACTGGGGTTTTAGCCACGCATGTAAAAGAGATAAAGAAGTATACCAATCTCAGTTTTCATCAATGGGTATACCAGATTAAGTCTTAAAACAGGCAAAAAGTGAAGAATCCAAGAGACCCAAGTCCAATTTATTGAAGGTGAAACCCTTGAAAGCTCTAGGCTTTTCAAAACCCTCTCCAAAACTTAGAGAATATTTGCAAGACTCGGTCTAAAACTCAATAATCTAAAAACCAGGTAAAACAGTATAAAAATCACTGCTAAGAATAAAAACTGAACTAGTATTTATAGTTTTCAGAAAATGTGCTCCAAAGGATCTTTCGACGACGTTAGTGAGAATCGCCGATGCATTCGGCGATCCGGCCTTTGGTCTACTTCGTCTCCTTTCATCAGTTGCCTTCATCATCTTTGTGTCCTAGATAATTGGGTGATGTGGCACTGCTTCGCAGAGTTCATTGGCGATACACCGACTGCTCCTTTCCACCGCCAATTTTCTCCTTTCATTCAGGGCTTAGCACCCTGGAACAAAAGGCGAATATGCGATCTGTTGGCGATTTGCCAAATGGGTTCAACGATTTGTGGATCTTCATTTCTTTATTCTTTAGACTTCTCTTTGCTCCTTTTTGCTAAGTAATGTCCATGTTTTCCCTTAAACTTCAAATACCTGAAACTTAAAGGTTTTCATCAGATATCGGGATGAAACATGCATTTGTGGACACAATTTCTATTAAAATATAGTCCTAAATGAGTCCAATTTGTGGACTCATCAATGCCCCCAACTTAAACGTTTGCATGTTCTCAAGCAAACTCAAGTTCAGTCGTTCAAAAAGGTGGTCTTGAACAGTTCTACACAAGACTCAATCATGAATGCACACAACTAAACTCAATTTACTTATGCACATATCACATGTGCACTCAAAGATTCACGTTGTGACTCACCAAAATCAAAGAACCTCATGCTCACAATACTTGTTTCAAATGCAAGTTCAAGCTCAACCAAAGTGTTCAAATGCCCTCACAGAAAGAATGATTCCATAATCACACAATGGTTCACAGTTTAAAGCTTCGGAATCAGATGGAACACTCACTCTCACAAGGAAGTACACAATGCATGCTTTCACCCATAATTTTGCCCGTATTTTCCAATCAACATTTGTTTCAGCTCTCTCAAGATCAAAATGGTCTTTTCAAGGCTTGTAATGGGGCTGAGTGCAAATGTATGGTCATTTAGGCTCAGTGACTTTCATCCTCATGAAATGTGGTGCTCACAACACTTCCTTTCCTCTTCCTTAATTATTTTCTTTTGTGCTCATAAGTCATCCTATTATTCACTTCCCATGGATTGTTTGGGAACCCCATTTCTTTTGTTCTTTATTCCACAAATTTCTTTTTCATTTTATTATATGGGGGTTTTCCATTTTTCGCAACACCATGGGTTTAGGGAGACATTTCTTGCACTTCTTGATTTTTCCCTCGTCTTTTCACCATACCCCAAACATAGGATTTTGGCCTAAGTTGGCTACTCAGCTAACCTCAACTCAATAGGATTATAGGTAGTGGATAAAGAAAGGTTCTGGTTTCATCAAGTTTATTTCAAAGAAAGGTAAGGCTCAAGGGGTATTCAAAAGAGAATCACACGCTCATAGGGTAGGTCACAAAAGAGGTATATGTCAAATTGGCTCACACTCTTAGAAGGTGCCTAAGATCATATCAAGAGATAGCATCACTTAGTTGACAGGACCAACGAGGCAAATTCTAGGATCTATCATGCATAGTTCAAAGTAAGCTCATCACACTAGGCATTGACACTATAGTCAAACAAGACTCCACACTTTTGTCAGTGTGCAATGATCATCACAAGAGACTTAATTTGATAACAGGCTAGTCACAACGAGATACAAAGAGTTCACATATTGTCTATGCAACTTCATTTGGTCTCATCGTAGCTGTACATTCATGTTCGTTCGATTTAGAGCACTATTCAAGTCATTGGTATTGATCTAAACCGAGACTCGAATTTTGCAAAAGAATAGCTACATTCACACACGAGAGGTGACAAAATTTTTAAGACGGGTTAAAATCCTTTGGCAATAAAATAATTAAAAGAAGCCATAAGGTCAATCATCTACAGAAACAGATAAAACACAATTTTAGAGCAGAACAACCCAAATATATACACAAAAGACAACTATCAACACAAAAGTTGTGGGCTTCACCCCACCACAAATAAGAAGTATTTGTCCTAAAATGCAACTAAAAGTATCCAAAAGTAATAATATAATAAGACAGAGAGGGAGGTAAAGAAAGGTCCTGTCTATGCAGTCTCTCTCTCTGTCGGGGTCTCGGTGGCTGGTGTAGCAGTCTGTATGTGGGCATCAGTGCCCCGAGTAGCCTCAGATGGAATAGCAATGCCAGATCCACTAGGAGCTGTTGTGGACGTCTCAGTCGACATTGTCTAGATCACCGGCTCCACAACCGTCCCTATAAGATCTTGTAAGTCTCTGAATATGCCCTAATCCCGTATCTCCTCAGCATGCATTGATATACACTCCTCATCTGTCTCTGCATGTGTTGCGCCATCCCCCTGCACATCTCCGGTAGTAGCCGAAGGAATCCTCGAGGTTTCAGGAGCATCCTCGTCATTTGCTCCCTACATTAGTGCAGTGAAGTCGGTAACCTTCAAATAGGCTATGTCCCTCTTCAAATCTGCTATTTCAGCTTTTAATGCTGAAACCTTGGGAGTCTCCCCATGTCTGCTCTCACAAGTAGTTACTCTGGCAGTCAAATCATCAACAATGGTCCTAAGGGGGGTTAGTACAGTCAAGATGGCATTGTCAATCATCCCTGGGACCGATCTCTCCAATCAGATAGCTCTCACATCAGCTGAATAGGCCAACCGCCCTATCTTCATGAAACGACCCCAAAAATGCCCGAAAATGTGCTTCGGAAACACCTATAATTGTAATTTCCATATATCTCAAAATCTGTGCAAAAATTCGGAAATTCGACTTCATATTCTTATTCAGGGGATCAAATTGAGTGGGCACTGGGTCTAACCCAAATTATAGAGCAACCGTATCAAAATTCGAAAATCGCAAAAATGCGATTTGGAAAGGTCCAATTTAAAGGGGAATATCTCTTAGCACACAAGGAACTGGAAGGGCCATAAACTATAAAAATTAAAGCCCTGTCAGTTATCTTTCCAACGCACTTGGTTTCACCTCATTCCAAGTTAGAATGAAGGAGTTATGACCATTTTCGTAAAACCTGTCTGTGCAGATTTGCAATTTCCAGTAAGTTGTTTTTTTTTTAAAGCCTCATTTTTTGAGGCTAATTGTTGGGGCGTTTTTTTTATAAAAAGGGGATATGTCCCATACTTAGTCATATTTTTTTTCTAGCTTCAAAACACTCAAAAACACTCTCTAAGCCCTCTTCAAAATTCCACCAAGATCCACAACCAAATTCAAACATCTCAAGCTCTAATTCCGGATTCAAGACTCAATCTCAAGCTTCAATTCTCCATTCCAATCTTCATCAAGAATTCTCCAAAGTTGAGGTATGTGGGTTTGATTGTG
>JAJOOR010008109.1:0-67726 GCA_036250505.1 Solanum acaule
TCAAGATTCGAGGACTATGTTTAGAAGTTTCTTAGTCATTGTAATAGACACTTAAGTTTCATTTCATTTGTAAAGGGCCGTGTCCCTTAGTACGTTTTAAGTTCTTGTCTAAGATTGGCTAAAGAGACTTAGTAGTTCCATTTGCGTATTGATGTTTTCAATGTTGATGACTCTTGAAGTCTTATGGTTTTATTGAATAAAAGTTTTAAATTCTTAGTGATTTTTATAATCTATGCGATGAATGAATGCTAAGGTTTGTATAAGACCTCCGAGAGGTCGAATACGCATGTAACGACTAGGGGGTGCTCTCGGGTTGTTACAATACATGACTGCATATAAGACACCAATATGGACTTCTCCTTATCGAATAGTGTTTGGGAAAGCATGTTACCTTCCAGTGGAATTGGAGCATCAAGCACACTGTGCTTTAAAGAAGTGGAATCTGGATCTTGAATTGGCTGGCAAGAGAAGAATAATGCAATTGCATGAGTTAAAAGATTTTAGGCTCAACGCGTATGAAAATGCCAAGTTGTATAAAGAGAGCATCAAGAAGTGGCATGAGAAGCATATTGTTTCACGTACCTTTGAGCCCAACCAATTGGTATTACTATTCAATTCAAGAATGAAGTTGTTCCTCAGAAAACTTCAGTCTAAGTGGAGTGGGCCATATGAGGTAGTGAGAATGATTCAACACGGAGCTGTGGAACTAAGAAATAAGGACAATAGCTCCACTTTTCTTGTCAATGGGTAGAGAGTGAAGCATTACTTTGGGAA
The DNA here is from genome assembly GCA_036250505.1 of Solanum acaule. Taxonomy (NCBI): domain Eukaryota; kingdom Viridiplantae; phylum Streptophyta; class Magnoliopsida; order Solanales; family Solanaceae; genus Solanum; species Solanum acaule. Next base: position 775 of record JAJOOR010008109.1, read on the forward strand.
TGATAAAGATCGCGAGCACGAAACACTCAATTTGAATGACGAATGACGAATGAGTTGGGTTGTGCCGCGACATTAAATCAGGCACTACATGGGAGGCAACCCGTGACCACATGTAGTAGATAGGAATTTTGGTTTTCCTTTTGTTATTTCAATTCAAAGGAATTACTTTATAGTTTTAAAAAAAATAAGTCGTGCCACGACCAAAATGAAGGCGCTGGATGGGAGACAACTCATTGGGCTTCTATTAATAGGCGTTGTTATTAAATTGTACAGAGAACAGGAAGTAGTATCCTGGCCGCGTCGCGAAGGATGGGGCAATTTTTGACTCTCTTGGAATTCATTTTCCAAGGTGAGACAGAACACTCCGTAACGTGCACGCATCGCGGAGAAGGCAGGTATTTTCGATTTCGACGAGAATTAATTTTCTCTTCAAAAATAAGAGAGTTGTGTATCCATATCGTAACGCGGAGTAATGAACAATTTTTTGTTTCAAAGGAAATTAATTCTCTTACATGAAATAGAGGACTCCATAATAGAGACGTGTCGTAGACTAGGTGAGTAAATTTTTATTTTTATTAAATCATTCGGGTTTTACCTGCCTATGTGTCCCAGATCTGGCCCTTTTCGTCTTTTATTTTCATTAAATCAGTCAGGTTCTACACAACTAGGGTCTTGAGTTTCACGCAAGGAACTAAGCAACAATGTCACGAAAACATGATAATCTGATTTTGAGTACTATAACAGTTATATCGCAACAATTATCTAATGTGCTACAAATCCTAGGTTTAAATTATGTATAGGGAATCAAGAATCTGACTGAATTCTAGGGACCTAGTAGATGAAAGGAACCCACTAGTTAAATCCCACATACCTGATGATGAATTTCATGGAGAATCTTTTGATTTTAGGGCTGGAACTGGAAAAAAACTACATAGTATAAGGTTTAAACTATGTAGTTTAGGTGTCCAATGCATATGGGAAAAGGCTAAATGACCCCAAACTTAAAAGTTGTCTGGGCCAACGACGGGCCTGACAGACGGACCGTAGGTCAACTGAATATCCGTCCTGTCAGTCGTCATTTGGCATTTAAGAGCTGAAAATTTGAGGCTCTGAACAACAGCCCTGGACCATGGATCGTGATCCCTTCTTTGGTCTGTAGGCTGTGATGTGGTTCTGGACTCTTTCTGAAATTTCTGGGTGGAGTCGAGGTAGCCAACCACGGACCCCACCTACGACCCGTGGTTCAACATATGGTCCATAGGTGGCCCTCGTTGGTGGCACCTACAACTTTTTAAAATTTGCAATTTGGTCTTTTTTGAATACAGTGTTACATTATATCTGTCGCGGGAAGATTCGTCCTCGAATGAAGTCTAAGCTAGTTGAATATGGAGGGAAGGAGCTACAATCCCTACTACTAAGTACTAGAAACTAATTTATGACTAAATTGAATTCCAAGAACATGCAAATATGGTGAAATTCAAGAACAACTAAAGGAATAAGATACTAAGACTGAATTCTCGCAAGAGTAGTATGAGAAACTAAGAGAGGAACTTTTACATGAAGCTGAAATAGAATCAGGAGGAATGAAATGAGGATACTTAGCCTTCATGACTGTTTCTGCTTCCCAAGTAGCTCCCTCTGCAGACTAACTCCTCCACAAAACCTTCACTGATTTCTTTGTTTCTCAACCTACGAACCTGACGATCAAGAATTTCAACTGCCACCTCTTCATAAGAGAGACTATTCTTCACAACCACACTCCTTAATGGTACCTTACAATTCTGGATCACCCACACATTTCTTCAACAAGGAAATGTGAAAGACTGGATGAACTGCTGCTAGTTCTGCTCGCAACTCTAACTCATAACACGTTTCCAACCCTCTTCAAGATTCTGTAAAGACCTACATATCTTGGATTGAGATTCCCCTTCATTCCAAATCTCATCTCCCCCTTCATAGGTGACATCTTTAGGAAAACCCAATAATCGATTTTGAACTCTAAGTCCATTCTCCTCACATCTGTATAGGTCTTCTATCGACTCTGGGTCGTCTTAAGTCTATCTCTGATGAGCTGAACTTTTTCCATAGCTTCATGAACTGAATCTGGGCCAATGAATGCCATTTCACCTACTTCAAATCAACCAACTGGAGATCTGTATCTACGCCAATATAATGCCTCGTAAGGGGACATCTGAATACTGGAATGGAAGCAATTATTATAGGCGAACTCTAAGAGAGGTAGGTGATCATCCCAACTGCCCTTGAAGTTGATCACGCAAGCTCTAAAAATATCCTCTAAGGTCTAAATGGTACGCTATTCCTGACCATCTGTTTGTGGATGAAATGTTGTGCTGAGATTTACCTGAGTACCAAGACATTTCTGAATCGATTTCAAGAAATGAGAGGTAAACTGTGGACCTCTATCGGAGATTATAGACAAGGGAACCCCATGCGACCTAACTATCTCATTAATGTAGAGTTTAGCGTAATCCTCTGATGAATCTTTAGTCTTGACAACCAACAAATGAGCAGAGTTAGTAACTCTATCTACTATCACCCAAATAAAGTCATGATCTCTTCGAGTACGAGGTATACCTTTAATAAAGTCCATGTTAATCACTTTCAACTTCAACGTAGGTATGTTAATCTCTAGAGTCCTACCTCCTAGTTTCTGATGTTCTACCTTAACTTGTTGACAATTAGGACACTTAGCCACAAAATCTATTATATCCCTCTTCATGCCATTACTCCAAAAGACTATCCGTAGGTCACGGTACATCGTAGTAGCACCTAGATGAATGGAATACATGTAGTTATAAGTCTCTGTAACGATCTGCTTCCTCAAGTCACCTACATTAGGAACACATAAACGACCCTGATAATGAAGCACTCCATCTCCGCCTTAAGAGAGAACCTCTACCTTGTGCTGATGAGATGCACCTTTCAACTGAAGTAATATAGGGTCACGATCCTGTTTTGCCTTAACTAATGCTACTAATGAAGATTCGAATCTATTCTAAACTATCACACCACCCTCGGACATGTCCGTAAGACCAACTCCTAAGAGAGCAAGCCGGTGAACACCTTTTGATAATTCTTTCCTTTCCTCCTCAACATGTGCTACACTACCCATAGATAATCTACTAAGAGCATCAACTACTACATTGGCCTTACCAGGATGGTAAAGCACATTCATATCATAGTGTTTGAGGAATTCTATTTATCTCCTCTAATGAAGATCCATCTCTTTCTGGGTGAACACATACTGGAGGCACTAATGATCAGTGAATACATCAACGTGCATACCATACAAGTAGTCTCTCTAAATCTTTAGGGAAAATACTATGGTTGCAAGCTCGAGGTCATGAGTCGGGTAATTCTTCTCATGCTCCTTAAACTGTCTAGAAGCATAAGCTATGACCTTACCTCGCTGCATCAGTACACAACCTAGGCCAACCCTGGATGCATCACAATATATTACATAATAGTTTGAACTGTCTGATAGAGTCAAGACCCGAGTTGTAGTTAACCTAGTCTTTAGTTCTAAGAAACTTTTCTCGCACTCATCTCACCACTGAAATTTGACTATCTTCTAAGTCAACTTGGTCAATGGGGATGCTATGATGAAACTCCTTCAACAAATCTCTTGTGAAAACCAGCCAAACCAAAGAAACTTATGATATATGTTGGAGAGGTGGGTTTGGGCCATCATTTTACTGCATCTATTTTTCTGAGAATCCACTCGAATTCCTTTGCTAGATACCACACAAGACTGACTATAACTAGAATTCACATTTGCTGAACTTAGCGAATAACTGGCGATCGTTGAGAGTTTGTTTAACAACTCTTAGATGAGTCGCATGTTCTTCCTCATTCTGAGAATATATGAGGATATCATCAATAAAGACAATAACAAACAAATCCAAAGACTATTTGAACACCCTATTCATTAAGTCCATGAAAGTTGTAGGAGTATTTGTTAGTCCAAAAGACATAACTACAAATTCATAGTGACCATGCCGAGTCTTAAAGGCTATTTTTGGAATGTCATTATCTCTGACTTTGACTTGATAATAGCTGAATCTAAGGTCTATTATCAAAAATTAGCTAGCACCCTGAAGTTGGTTGAACAAGTCATCAATCCTGTGGATGGAGTAATTATTCTTGATGGTGACCTTGTTCAACTGAGGATAGTCAATGCACATTATGTAAGAACCATACTTCTTTTTAACGAATAACAGTGGACCACCTCATGGAGATATACTAGGTCTGATGAATCCCTTATCTAGAAGGTCTTTCAACTGTTCTTTCAATTCCTTATGCTCAGTTTGAGCCATTATGTAAGGAGGAATCGAAATGGGCTGGGTATTTGGAACGATATCTATTTCAAAGTCAATTTCCATTTCGGGAGGAAATCTAAGAAGATCTTCTGGAAACATTTCTAGAAACATATTTACTACTGGAACTGACTCAAGAGTTGGGGTTTCGGAGTTTGAATCCTTAACCCAAACAAGATGGTACATATACCTAGTAGAGACTATTTTTCTGGCCTTAGGTTAAGATATGAACTGACCTATACGCACTGACCTACTACCATTCCACTTTACGACTGGTTCGTTTGGAAACTGAAATCGAACGGTCCAAGTTCTACAATCGACTGAGGCATAATAGGAATGTAACCAATCCATGCCTAGAATGATATCAAAATCTACCATTTCTAACTCTACAAGATCTGGGGAGGTGATTTTCTGGGAGACTGAGACAGGGAAATTTCTGTATACCCATCTAGCTATAACTGGGTCACCAACTGGAGTAGAGATTGAGATATGTTCTTAGAGAGTTTCTGGGATGACACTGAAGTAAACTGCTATATAGGGAGTTATAAAAGACAAAGTAGCCCCTAGATCTAATAATGCATAAACATTTAAGTGAAAGACTCTCAATGTACCAGTGACCATATCAGGAGAATCTTCCTGGCGAGCCTGAAGAGAATACAACTTTTTCTGGCGTTGATCACCACCTGTACCAGATAAAGTACCCTGCTAAGATGGGTGTGGCTAATCCTACAGATTCAGTCCTATTGTTGTTACATCCTTTCCCTTGCCTGGAAGAAGGGCAATCCTTCAACCTATGGCCAGACTGACAACCCCCAAAGAACCCTTCTTTTCCTGCAAGACACTTGTCTGTTACCTGAAGTACTCCCCTGAGACTTAGAGCCAGATGCCCTACCTTTCTGATCTTGTCGAAACCTGGGGGATAGAGCACTAGCTGATGAAGGTGCTGGGGCTGTAGTCCTCTGCTGAAACTATGAGCGATTTCCACCACCTGATTTCTATTGAGAGTACTCTTAGTTTCCTCTTCTAGCTTTCTTGTTGTCCATATCTAGTTCCCAAGATTATCTCCCTCAACTCGCTAAGCATGATTCATGAGCCTAGAGATAGTGACATCCTCTAACAACATAGTATTCCTGCACTCAGTCTATACCAAGTCTGATACTCAAAATAGAATCTTACTTATTTGTGCCCTCGAATCAGCAACCATATGTGCATCATACCTGCAGGGTTGAGTGAACTTTAGCCCGTACTATTAGACTGACATGGTACCTTGTCTAAAATTCATAAAATCCTCAGCTTTAGCCTCTCTTAACTCCCTCGGGAAGAACCTATCCAGAAAAGCTCAAGCAAAACACTCCCAAGTCATAGAAGTTATATCAGTACCCCTATTTTCTTTCCACTGAGTGAACTAGATGTGAGTTACATCCTTAAGATGGTAGGATGTCAACTCTACCCTATAAATAATAGTTACTTGCATCACTCCAAGTATTTTCTTCACCTCATCAATGAAATTCTTGTAGTCCTCACCAACACGCGACCCTAGAAACTCTGGCGGATTCATCCGAATAAAATCTCGAACTCTAGCTACCACTGATCGATAATTAGTATTTGTAAGAATTGGACCTGCTGATTGTTCTGGTTGGCCACACTCTTATCCAAGAGCTAGATAGCTCTCCAAAATTCTGCATTTGAAACCTCAAGGTCTGGGACTGGAGAAACTACGTTAGCATTGTAGGCATTAACATTCCTTGCATAAGCTTTATGAGGAGGCATGATCTGAAACACATAACGATGAATTAGAAGGAATATAATACCCACTCACGATAAGAATAACAAGGAAAGTAAGTTTTTCTTAGAACAGTTTGTAGCCTTCGTCTCATTAGATGTAGTGCACTTCACACCCATGAAAAGGACTCTACTTAGTGCGGTTTCAGACATCCTACGACTCTTGACCCTAATATTCTAATACCAAGTTTGTCACACCTAGAAATTGGACTCATTTAGGGCTATATTTTAACAGAAATTGTGTCCTCAAATGCTTATTTTATCTCAATATCTGATGAAAACCTTTAAATTTCAGGAATTTGAAGTTTGAAGGAAAGCATGGACACTACTTCGCAAAATGGAACGAAAAGGCTGAAAAGAATGAGAAAATGAAGGCCTTAGGATCGCCGAGTCCACTTGGCAAATCGCTGAAGGGTCTCACTTCGCCTTTTGTTCCAGTGTGCTGATCCATAAGGAGAAGATCAAGTCGGCGGAAAAAGGGAGCAGTCTGCACATCACCGAGGAGTTCCGCGAAGCAGTACTATGTCGCCCAATGATCCAGAGCACGATGAAGCCGAAGGATGGTGCAAGGCGGCGATGAAGTACACCAAAGGGAGAATCTCAGAGTCGATCGGCGATTCCAACTAATATCGCCGAACGATCCGCCATAGCACAGATTTTTGAAAACTATAAATACTCGTTGAGAGTTATAGCTTAGTATAAGTTTTTGTAAGAATTTATGGCTTCAGTTTTAGCAGTATCATTAGACAATATAATTTTAATACTTTATACTTTACTCTCAAGTTTGGGGAGCGTTTTGAAAAACTTGAAGAAAGAAGTTCATCTTCCCCAAGTTGGAAGTGGGTCTGCTCTATTCTTTTTCCTTTGCTTAAATCAAGGTTTAATTTCTTATACCCATTTGATTTCTCTATCATTTTAGGTGTATTTTTTTATTTCTTGATGTGTGGCTAAAAACCCCCATTCTTGGGGTGTGATTTAGCAAATATGTGTTGATATTATTGTTGGGTCTTGCTTGTTGATAAGTTAGATGTATTTTAATGGTGATTTCACCTAGTGGTTGTGGTTTAAGTTAATGGGTTTGTAGTTGCAAATACAAAGCCACCCATGTGTTTTCGGCTTGCTCGAGAGGGAGGTCGCGAAACCAAGAACACTATACTGATGGCCTAAGGAGTGGGTCGACATGAGGTTCTGCCTGATATGGTGAGGTCTAGTCGTATATCTGAACCCTCAGCTCGAGAGAATGAGTGGGGTAAGGCGTAGGCTAGTCTTCATGCGGCAAATGGGTGTCCGAGAGGAACGCATTTGAAACGGGGTAAGTTGCCCGAGAGGGAACTTATTTCCATCTAAAGCTTAGCCTAGTCACTATTATCTTGCAAATTTCCTATCGAAAGCACATACCCAACTATTTATCTCAACTTGTATTGCGGTCACACCCCAAGAACTCTTCCCCATACTTGATTTACTTGTTATATTTGTTGTTTTTGCTATACTTGTGAAAAAAAACCCAAATTGATATTTGACACTTTTGTGTCCACCTTTAAGTTACAATGTTTTTAATCCTTAATAGCTTTAGCTACGACTAGTTAGAACTAGATTTTATTTCGCTATTAATTCTCAAAACCACTCCCTTGGGACACAACCCCAACCGTTTGTTGTGTTACTATATTATCGACAACCGTAGGTTAGTGTGTTGGTCACGATAAGCATCAAAATGGCGTCGCTGCCAGGGAGTGGTGTTATTTGAGAATTTTTAGATTAATAGAATTGTTGTTCTTCTTAGTTGTAGTTTACTAACCTTATTTTTAGTTTTATTTTTCTTTAAGCTTGTTGGTGTAGGCAGGTTCCCTGAGCATGGCTGAGGGAAATAGTGGAAACTAAGTTGAGATAAAGCAAGAAGTCGAGAGAGACTTCACATTACCCACACTGGTAACTCAGCTACACGAGTTAGCCACCAAGATAACAGAGGTGGAAAACCAGTGCAAAAGTCAAGGGAGGTACATACATCCTCATGAGAGGAAGCAATCCCGATGCAGGGAGAACGACCGTGTCTAAGACACACTCCAACTCGTTCTCCAAAAGATCACTGCACAAGATCAAAAGTTGGAAGAAATGAAAGAGAGTATTGAAGTGTTGAATCAAATGGTTGGCTCTCATTCTAGATCGATCTAGCTGATCAGGAAACTCCTGAAGTATGTGGCGCCTGCTCTTCACTCAAACAAACTATTGGGGTTACCTAGTAACGCTAGGGCCAACCCAACCAATGGGGAGTGAGTAAGGACTCACGTCGAGCCACGACGTTAAATAAGGCGCTTCTTGGGAGGCAACCCAAGGTTTTAAATGCTTACACTTACTTTTTTTAAAAATAATGGTATGTTAGTGGTGCAAGTTTGAATGAGGAAACTGACAAAAAATGCAGATTTGCTAGAAAATAGTCAGTCGGCAGACCGCTAAACAGGTTAGCGTGTCACCAACCAGGTTGGCAATTTCAAATTAGACCGCCAACTTGCTCTTAAGAAATTGAAAAGTCTGTAACAATCAGCGGGACAAGGGACCATTTGGCGATATGCCGAGTGGATCGGCGATCACAACTAACGTCGCCGATCTAGGGTGAACTGGACGGTTTATAATGGCCAAAGTTCCTAAAATTTTAAATCCTTCTCTTTCCCTCATTTTGAATCTTCACAAATTTACACCAAGGTAGTATTTTCAATATTATTATATCCTACTAGTATCTTGGTTGAGTAATCTGTGCACTAAATTAGATTTCTTTATTGCTTAGTTTTTCAATCATATTTTGATCGGCACAAAAGGTTAGTTAGCCAAACCCCTATTTTACTTTCGAATAGTTTGAACTCTTGTGCAATGACTATATTTTATTGATGTGTGTTGGGCCTCTCTGCTAGGATTAAAATGTCTATTTCAATTTGAAAAGTATGCCCATAGTGTTTTGCTCGTCGGATGCCCGTATCTGTACTAATAATAATTGAATGAAGTCTTATTGGGTTGTGCTTGTTTGTTGTTTTAATTGATTGGGTGAAATCTGAGTATTCTAGGGTGATGAGTAGTGTGGGTCTTATTTGAATTTAGTCATTGCATGCTTTGATTTTACTTTTGGGGTTGCGGGATTGAAATTCGAGAGAATGGATCGAAAATGGGCACGTTAGACCATTCAGCGAGCTGGGTTGAGCTCGCCGAACCGTTCGGCGGTTCGCCCAATGCATCCATCTCACCTTTAGTATCAGGTCAAATTGGATGAAACTGTCACTCTCGACGAGAAGCCATGGGTCACTGAGCGCACTCGGCGACTCGTCGAAAGTACTATTGATTGCCTTTTATATGCTACCCCTAAGCTCCTTATGCACTGTAACTTTCAGCGGACAAACCCTTGCTCACCGACCCACTTGGTGAGCCTTTCTGCAATAAATTACCTGTGATTTTATTTTTCTTCCTTCCAAATCTTTCGTAGGTATTACTAAACCCAACAAAGCTGGTAGAAACACACAACCCCGATGAAGAGGAAAAGGGATCACAATCAATGAGGATGCAACTGCATCCATGAAAAGGCCACCAAAATTTCCACAATTGGTGGAATAGGCATAGGCAAGGACAAAGTTGTTGAGCTATCAGATGCAAGTCCCGACAGTACTGGTTTCTACACCAATGACCCAACAATATATGATATAGTGAGAGCATGGGTTCTGATGAAGATGAACTGATAGAGGAACAGAGGAATGAGTTACGATCTAAACAAATGAACGACCCATCTCGGATCAGAAATCCTCAATCCACCACTCAGAATCCTCCAATTTCAGAGCAGGCAATAGTACTGGCACCTCCAGTACAAGGCCCCCCACATAAATCAACAAATAGACTCAAGTTTAAAGGGCTGAGAATGATCATTGAGGAAAAATGTCTCTCCATAGATGGGGTGATCGATAAGTACCCTGAGATAATAGATTGCTTGAGATATCACAAATTTCAAATATTCAACGAACCCCGTGACTCTTACATACCAAGCTGGGTTAGAGAATTCTACAATGCATACAGTTCATTAGTACCTCAACGGAAGAGGTTAGTGTCGTCCTTCAAAGCGGTTGACTACGTGGTGGTCATAGGAAAGAAGGTAGCTTGTGACAGCGAAGCTATCAACAGAGCCTTAGGTATGCCCGATAAAATTAACGACACTGCCAGCACTAAATCAGAACAAAGAAGCTGGACGAGATGAAAAGGTGGTTAGCCCCGCTGATCTCAGACGATGAGGCTCTGAAATGGCTAGCAGAAGGAGTTTCGATTGAAAAGAAAGATCTGAACATAGCAGCAAGATATTGGTTTGGGTTCATCAGCAGCACATTCATGCCATCCCAAAATGACTCGTTTCTTCACCTTGCCAAGGCAGCTTGCCTGGGTTGCATCATAGAGAAAATGCGGATAAACCTGGGGGAATTCATCGCTTCAGAGATCCATATGCGTTCAAAACAGAGCCAGACATCGCTTCATTTCCCAATATTGGTCACAGAATTGTGCAAAAGAGCTCAGGTGCCTAGAGATGCAAAGAAGGATGTAAAATTGGATGCCACCACCTCCACTAATATCTGAAAGATCGAAGCCGAATATCTTGAGGGTCAAGTGGGAAAGAAACATAATGAAGTTGTGACTAGTGGATCCACACCTGCGGGGGAATCTTCGTCCACTCCGGCACCTAAATTTTTCAGGTATACCCGATCCTTCTGCTTATTCACAGACTCCAGCTCCCTTTATATCTGCGGTATCACACCGACCCACTGATGCAATTGCATCCTGCGAACCAATCACTCAGGCATCCTTGATCCGAATGGGACAGCTTTCCAATCTGCTGATTTTCGGGCTGCTAACCTGGAAAACTCCATCCCAAGAATGATACAGATTTCCCTCGATGATGCTGTGACCCACTGCGCATAACTATTGATGCTCTTGCGTATAGGATAGCAAGGTGTGAGCATGACTAAGGAGCCATAGAAGTGTTGATCGGCTTAAAGGCTGCAATTGCAGAGCTAAGGAGAGATGTGGACTACCTCAAATCCTCTGATGTGTCCATGATCTTTCGAACGGTGGAGATTTTGGATGTGCCTGTGATGCCGCAGACCCCCACTAGACATGAAGACTTAGAGGAAGAGACGGACGAATGAATGATTGGGGGAGATGCAGCAGACGACATAGCCGAGACCGAAGAAATCATGGTAGACGCTATTGTGAAAGCCTCATTGGCAAAGACTCCTGTTGCTGGATCCAGTGGAGTTGGTCCTTCTGGAAGTCACTCCGGGCACTGATGCCCAGTTAGATGGAGTGACTACTTAGCCAGGATCCCCTCTTTACCTCCTTCTCTATCTTTCTTTATTTTCACTTTTGGTTATTCATCATTTGCATTTGAGGACAAATAACTTTTATTTGTGGTGGGGTGAGGCCCACCTTGTTTGCTTATTTTGGATTTTTGTGTTTTTGTGTATATTTGGGTTGTCTGTTTTGAATTGTGTTAAATATTGCCTTTCGTGGATGATTGAGCTTAGGGCACCATTTTGGTTTTAAATTATGAAAATGATTTTGACCCTTCCGAAATGTTTTTGCCACCTCTCTGCGTTGAAAGTGACTGTTCTCTTGCAAAATTTAAGTCTCAGTTAAGATCAATACTGATGACTTGAATAGTTCTCTCAATTGAACAAACATGAATGTGCGGCTACAACGAGACCAGATGAAGTTGCCTAGACAATATGTAAACTATTTGCATCTTGTTGTGATTAACCATTTATCGAATTGATTCTCTTGTAATGACCGTTGCACACTAGCGAAAGTGTGTAGTCTTATTTGACTTAAGTGTGGATGCCTTGTGTGATTAGCTTACTTTGAACCATACATGAATAAACCTAGAATTTGCTCTGTTAGTCTGATTGATTTAGAAAGGTGTCCTCTTGATATGATCTTAGGCAACTTTGAATAGTGTGAGCCAAATTTGACTTAAACCTCTTTTGTGGCCTACCCATGAGCGTATGAAACTCTTTTGAACACCCCTTGAGCCTTACCTTTGTTTGGATGAACCTTGATGTACCCTAGACCTTACTTAACTCACTAACTATAACCCTCTTGAGTTGTGATTTAGTGAATATCCCACTTAGGCCAAAAGCCTAAGTTGGGGGTGTGGTAAAAAGGAAAAGGAGAAGTCAAGAAGTGCAAGAAAAAGTCTCTAACCTATGGTATTGCCAAACAAAATGGAAACCCTTCAAAAAAAAAAAAAAAAAAAAAAATCGGAATAAAAGTGCAAAAGGAATTGGGTTTCCAAGCAATACATAGAGAATGAATGAAAGGATGACTTAGAAGCACTGGAAGAGAAAGTGACAAAGGAAAGAAAAAGGACGTTTTGAGAACACCACATCTCATGAGGATGAAGAAGTCACTGAACCTAAATGACCATACCTATTCACTCAGCCCCATTATAAGCCTTGAAAAGACCTTTGTGATCTTGAGTAAGCCGAACCGAAAGTCGATTGGAAAATAAGGGCAAACCTATGGGTGAAAACATGCATTGTGTTCCTCTTTTTGAGTGCGAGCATTGCATCTAATTCCTGATCTTAAATTGAGTAGCCTCTAAGTGTGAATATGGAATCATTCTTTGTGTAAGGACATTTAGATACTTTCGTTGAGCTTGAACATACATTAGTAGAAAGTATTGTGAACATGAGAATCTTTGGTAATGGCGTGTCACAACTTGAATCTTTGAGTACACAGTTGAATCTTTGCACAAGTAGTTTGAAGCCTTGTTGTGTAGATTCATGATTGAGTCTTGTGTAGCACTATTTGAGACACCCTTTTTGAACAGCTAAACTTGAGTTTGCTTGAGGACAAGAAAAAATTTAAGTTGGGGGTGTTAATAAGTCCACAAATTGGACTCATTTAGGGCTATATTTTAATAAAAATTGTGTCCTCAAATGCTTATTTTATCTCAATATCTAATGAAAACCTTTAAGTTTCAGGAATTTAAAGTTTAAAGGAAAGCATGGACACTACTTCGCAAAAAAGAACCAAAAGGCTGAAAAGAACGAAAAAATAAAGGCTTGAGGATTGCCGAGTCCACTTGGGGAATCGCCGAAGGGTCTCACTTTTCCTTTTGTTCCACTGTGTTGAGCCCTAAAGGAGAGGATCAAGTTGGCGAAAAAAGGGGGCAGTCGGCGCATTGCCGAGGAGTTCTGCGAAGCAATACAACGTCGCCCAATGATCCAGAGCACGATGATGCCGAAGCATGGTGCAAGGTGGCGATGAAGTACACCAAAGGGTGAATTGTCGAGTCGATCGTCGATTCTGACTAATGTCGCCGAATGATCCGTCGTAGCCCAGATTTTTTAAAACTGTCAATACTCGTTGAGAGTTATAACTTAGTATCAGTGTTTGTAAGAATTTTTGGTATCAGTTTTAGTAGTATCATTAGACAATATAATTGTAGTATGTCAAGTTTGGGGAGGGTTTTGATAAACTTGAAAAAAGGAGTTCATCTTCCCCAAGTTGGAAGTGGGTCTGCTCTATTCTTTTTCCTTTGCTTAAATCAAGGTTTAATATCTTATACCCATTTGATTTCACTATTATTTTAGGTGTATTTTGTTATTTCTTCATGTGTGGCTAAAAACCCCCATTCTTGGGGTGTGATTTAGCAAATATGTGTTGATATTATTGTTGGGTCTTGCTTGCTGATAGCTTAGATGTATTTTAATGGTTATTTCACCTAGTGGTTGTTGTTTAATTTAATGGGTTTGTAATTGCAAATACAAGCCACCCATGTATTTTCGGCTTGCCTGAGAGGGAGGTCGCGAAACAAAGACCACTAGACTGATGGACTAAGGAGTGGGTCGACATGAAGTTCTACCCTAGAGGGTGAGCCCTAGTCCTATATCGTAACACTCAGCTCAAGATAGTGAGTGGGGTAATGCGTAGGCTGGTCTTCAAGCGGCAAATGGGTGTCCGAGAGGAATACATTTGAAACGGGGTAAGTTGCTCGAGAGGGAACTTATTTCCATCTAAAGCTTAGCATAGTCACTATTATCTTGAAAATTTCCTATCGAAAACACATACCCAACTATTTATCTCAACTTGTATTGCGGTAACACCCAAGAACTCTTCCCCATACTTGATTTTCTTGTTATATTTGTTGTTTTTGCTATACTTGTGACAAAACCCCCAAATTGATATTTGACACTTTTATGTCCCTCTTTAATTTACAATGTTTTTAATCGTTGTCTTTGCTACAACTAGTTAGAACTAGATTTTATTTCTCTATTAATTCTCAAAACCACTACCTTGGGACACGACCCCAACCCTTGGTTGGGTTACTATATTATCGACGATCGTAGACACTAGAATCTTAGGTTAGTGTCATTGGTCACGATAGGCATCAGATGTGTACGCCGAATTGAGAGGACCTAATATACCTTGATAGGGTATTAAGGCATGACTGACGTGATCACTAAATCTGATGCGCAATAGAGGGGACTTTTAACCTATGGGGGTACATAGTTTTGGGGCTATACAAGTACGCTGAACCCTAGTCCAACTTGGTGTTAAGCCTACTCCTAACTAGAAATGTGTACAACACAACATAACTAAAATATACTGCATAACTCGTACTGATAATGAAACATTTAAAATCTGAGGCATGTATATTTGTTTATCTGACCTAGCTAGTGTAATTCATGAACTAAATAAATTTACACAACTAGGATTCTGAGTTTCATGCAATGAACTAAGGAACAATGTCACGAAAACATGATAATTTGATTTAGAATACTATAACAGCTAAATCGCAACAATTATCTAAAGTTCTAGAAACCCTAGGTCTAAACAATGTATAGGGAATCAAAAATCTGACTGAATTCTAGTGACCTAGTGGTTGAAAGGAATCAGCTAGTAAAATCCCACATACCTTATGCCGAATTTCACTAAGAAATCTTTCTAATTTAGGGCAAGAACTGAAGAAAACATGTTGCGTTCTTGGATGGGTTTAGGTCGCCTCTTTTCTCCTCTTTTGCTCTAAGTTTGATGAATTTGAGTGAATGACTCGCTTAGGGGTTTAACAACGTAGTTTAGGTGTCCAACGCATAGGGGAAAAGGCTAAAGGACCCCTAACTTAACAATTGTTGAGGCCAACGACGGGTCTGACCAATGGACCGTAGGTCAACTGACGGTCCATCCTATGGTATGTAGGCCCTAACGTGGTTCTGGACTCTTTCTGAAATTTCAGAGTGGAGTTGATGTAGCTAACCACGGACCCCACCTACGGTTCGTGGTTCAACCTATGGTCCTTAGGGGCCTCTAGTTGGTGGCACCTGCAACTTCTGAAAATCAACAATTTGGTGTTTTTCAATACGGGGTGTTACAGTTTTAAAAGGTGTGAATTGAAAATGAAGAGTTGCAACTTTTATGAAGAGTTGTGACTTTTATGAAAAGTTTCGACTTTTATGAAGAGTTGTGACTTCTATGAAAAGTTTTGACTTTTGTGAAAGGTTGTGGTGGTTCTAAAGGATTGAAACTTTTCCAAAGGTTTATTTCCTTTACGGTAAGGCACAATAAGCACCTTTCCATACTACCCTTGGTTGTTTACAAGTAGAGGGATTTCCTCTCAATTTAAGAGAACCAATTTTCTTGACTTCTTCTACTACTATTAAATCTACTATTCTAAGTGTACTTTACTACCTTTGATTGGTTCGCTGACACCATGGTTATAGGTAACGATACACCAGTGAGGAAGATCTTTCTATCTTGGTAAGATATATTCCATTAACCTGGGGTACTTGAGGGGAATAATTTCCTTAAGGAGACACTGTGCATTCAACAGACTCGATGTTCTTTTTTGAGAAAAATATTTTATATATTGTTTCTGATCTGTTTCTGATTCAATATTTTCTATTAGTTTCAATTTTCTAGTTTTGAAAATTCTCTTTAAACATTGTTGTTTATTATCAGGTTCTTCAATGTTTTTATTCTAAGTATCTTAGGAATACATGATGACAAATATGTAACGTTTAAAGCATCCTTTTCGCGCTAGTTTAATATCTTCTTCCTCCTTCTCCTGAATAAAATTTTCACCATTGACTCATCTAAATATATTAGATTTTGTCAACTTGTAGAGACAATAGATGATCATTAAAATAAAATCAGAAGAATGATCAAACCTTGTGATTAAGGGTTTCACTTTATTTTTTTCTTTGATGATCTATTCTTTTCACTCTACAAAATTGATATTGTGGAAGCTCATAAATCATTTTCAAAATCATTGAGATTTATCTCTTTTTTTTCCTTCAAAATTTTCATGATGCTGACTATTTTTTAAATATTTTTAAGGATAATTGTCATTTCTATAAGTGTTTTTTTAGAATTTCAAAAAAGTGAAATTTTTCACTGCCAATCGGATTCAAATCTAAGCGATGTGAATCCTTAGGTTAAATCGATTTTAAGGATACAAAAATGGATATATAAATAACTTTACATCCGTATAAGGAAATAAATTGGAAGGTCGGAGAAATCAGTAAATGTTGATGAACTGAGATCCAAAGTAAAACAATAATTAATGCCTATTATAAGTCTCCACGTCTTGTGTGTGGAAAACATTGTTCATCTGATGTTTATGGGCAAATATGTGGTAAATCTTGGTACTCCAATGATCGAAGGTGAGATTCTACCTTCATAGAGAAATGGTCTAACAAACTTTGTACGAGAATTCAAGCTTTTGACTCTCTCCTTTTTTAGATTTTCGGCATTCAAAACTTCGTTGTTTGATAACTTCAAATTCATGTTGGGTAGGTTTACTAAAGCAGTTGAAATAGACCTACAAGAAGATTTTCATCCCCATAATTCAAACTCGATACATTTAGTTAATGTTGGAAGCGATTTTAATAATCTCTAAACCGATTGCTAGAAAGTTTTAATGTGTTGATTGAATTATGTTTCATTAATTTGGTACCAATCATTATGGATTTTCTTCAATTATTTGTTTTATTAGTTTTTATGTTACGTCTATTTGTCATTTGAAAGTTATCTAAGAATTCAAAATTAAAATTGATATATTTCTTTTTCAAATTACATATTTTTTATTTTTGTGTTGTTAGAAAATGAGTTCAGTTAGGATTGGAACCCCTTAAGAAGACAACAAAAACGATATGGCCAATGTAATAAGTGTAACACCTTCGACTTCAAAAAATTGCTAAAAAGGGAAAATGAGCAAGTCTACAAGCATAAAATAGACCATGAACTTTTCACGACATCTTCGACATCCTGTTGAGGGGTACATGGCCCATCTTGGGCATCGTGAAAGATTTTCCAAGGCTTCCAAGCTGAAGGTCACCTACACAGACACTAGACAGCCCGGTGACTAGTACGGTCCGTTTAGGGGTCTGTACAAGTCACCCATCAGTTTTTGAGTTTTGGGTCAACTTCAAAGAATTATCTCACTCAGCACAAAATTAGTTAGGTTACCCATGAAGGTCTTTGTGTCTTCTTTCCAATGCCACCAAGTTTGCCTCATTTCAAGTTTGGAGTAAAATGTCATGCATGTTTTAGTGAATCCATGTTAGGCAGGTGCAACTTGACGACCCAATAGACATGCCATAAAGAGTTTCATGGTGAAGCTTAATTGGGTCCATGAAACATCCCCTTTTGAGGCACATTTTCAGTTTTAAAAGTTGGGGTCGTTTTGATCTTTCCTTTATGTGTTTGGTACTTAAAATACGTCATTTAACTATTCTAAGACTAACCCACGATGTTTTACACCTAATTAAAGGATTAGAAAGTGTTAATCAGTTCTTTTACGTTCATCAACACTTCAAGACATTAGAGCAAGGTTCCCAGAGGAGAAAAGCTAGGGTTCAAGCGTTCTTTCAGTTTCTTCTATTTTGCCGAAGAACTTCGTTCTTCAAAGTATGTAAGGCTATCATAGTGTTGGACTAATTCATCATCACGCCCTATATCTACTTTCAAATCAATAAAAGAGTAATCTAAGGTTTTATCCTTATATTTCAGTATTTTTGTAATTTGTTGATATTGAATTCTAAATTCTTCAGTTGTTGATTATTGAATTACTATTTCTAATCATTGAATTGTCATACATTGGGTATTGTGATTATTTAGTTGATCATTCATGACTATTTTGAGTATGAACCCTATTCTTGAGTATTCAATGAATTCTTATTGAGAATTTTAAAAAAAATATTATTCTTTAAACTGAGTTTTGAAGAAGTAAAGGGTACTATGAAAAAGTGTATAAGGGAACAAAATATTTCCCAAATGTTTCATTTTTAAATGAACAAAAATAATAGACCATTTCTTAGACAAGTTAAAAGAGTTTCCAGAAAGATTAAGTACATGACAATAACCACTTAAAGAGGCCCCTTTTTGAGAAAATATGTCATCCCACAATGTATTTGTACATTGAATAAAGAGAATTTTCTAAATGAGCAATGAATTTAAGATATATTTAAGAGCAGTTACCTCGTTTTAGAGGATAGTTCGACCAATTATAAAAAAAAACAAAGATTTATATGGTTTTATATATTTGAGAACCAATATATATTTTTGGGAGTAGTATTGAGCACCGATATAGGTATAGGATCATACTTTAGGTGAATCCTTAGCACCATTGGGCAGAGCTTAGTGGATCCACTTAGTTGAGGTGTCCTATAATCCGACACGATATAAGAAAATTTTGGTAGCGTAGATAAGATGTTTTATCATCAACTTGCTCATAGTGGTGGTTGTCGGTTAGAGAATCTCCCTATAGAGTTGAAGTGTATTTTTATATATCACTTATTAAGTTAAAGTCAGAGAATGAGAAAGTACCTTGTAAAGTTAAATTGTTTCACTCATTTAATCCTTGCTTTCAGTTGAGTTTATGTTATACATATTGTAGTCCTTTATTTCAGTTATTTCGAATTAGCTATATTACATACTCTTACATTCAAATGTACTGATATCATTCGACCAACATTATTTATGATGCAGATACATGTTTTCAGGATCATCAACAAACGTTCTGTTGAGATCACTTTGCCTTTCAAATAGCTTTGGTGAATCTTCTTGCTTTCCAGAGGGATTCATATTTATTTTTTGTTATTGTTTACTAATTGTGGGTCTTGTCTCAAAATCTATCCTAGTATTAGAGTCTTTATAGATTGTTAGAGTTTATGAGTCTAACAGTATCTTTCGTTTTGTTTTGAGATCTTGAGAACTATTACTTATATTTTATTAAGTATTTCCAGAGATTTATTTGAGTCGAGTTTAATTGACACTATTGAGCTTAATTATGTATTTAAAGCTTCTTTATGCTTGAGTAAGTCTTCTACTAAATAGTCAGCAGGCCAAGGGTTCGCTTAGGGATCATAAATTGTTCTTAAGTGCCGGTCATGTCTAGGGTATAGGCTTGGGGCGTGTAAGACTTGGTATTAGAGCACAGAGTTCAAGAGTCATAGGGTATCTATGAAGCTGTGTCTATAGCGTCATTCATATCGGTGTGAAGTGTGTCGCATTTACAATTAGGAGGCTACAACATTTAGGAACATTTCACTTTCTTCTTAATACTATTTGTGCAATAGAGTTCAACTCTACAAAAGTTACTTCCAACTCATGCTTATGTGTAGCTATGTTTGAGGATGATTTCTTGGGGTCTTCTTTCACTGAGGACTAAGGGAAGTTAACGTCAGAGAGTTCTTGAGTCTAAAGTAGGAAGAAATGAGTGTACATGAATACAGTCTCAAATTTAGTCAGCTATCCCTCTATTCACCGGAGATGATGGTGGATATGAGGATTAGAATGAGTTTGTTCGTTTTAGGGCTACCCCACATATCCAACAAGGAAGCAAAGGTAGCTATGTTGATAGGAAAAATGGACATAGCTAAACTCATGATTCATGTACAGCAGGTTGAAGAGGATATGTTAAAGGATAGAGAATATTTTTGCTACAAGATGGCGAAGAAAACAAATAATTAGTCTAACCAATAAAAGACCTGAAATAGATATCGATCATCTATTCAACAGAGGTCATCCGGACCTGCTTCATCTTCAGCTAGTGCACCTGCACCAAGAAATATGAAGGATTAGAAGAATCAAAGTTCTACGAATTTAAGAAGGTAGGGTACTCAGTCTTAGTGTAGTGAGGCGCACAGGTTTTGAAGCCCACATTGTGCTAAATATGGTAGGACCCATCCAGGAGAATATTGTGATAGCTCCAATAGTTGTTTCAAATTTGGTTAGATGGTTCATTTTATGAGAGACTGCCCTAATAATAGGTAGTGTAATGGGGAAATAGAGCCCAATCTTCTTCAGTAGCTCTAGTAGATAAAAATACCTTAAGAGGAGCTACTTCAGGAATAGGAAGTGGTCCAAACCATTTGTACGCTATAGAGAGTCACCAAGATTAGGAGAAGTCACCAGATATTTTTAATAATATGGTTAAAGTCTTTACTTTTGATGTTTATGCCTTACTTTATCCAAGTTAGAGTTTGTCTTTTGTGACTCCTTATGTAGCCAAGAGGTTCGACATTTCTCCCAAAAAAATCCTAGTGCCCTTCAGGCCTTCCACATCTGTTGGTGAGTCTATTCTAGTAAAAAGAGTATCATGATTGTACCATCTATGTCAATCAAAAGGACACCATGGTTGACTTAGTTGAGCTAAATATGGTGGACTTTGATCTTATTCTAGGTATGGACTGGCTTTATATTTGTAATGCATCAGTTGATTGCAGAATGCGAGTAGTGAAGTTTTAGTTTCCTAATAAGCCAGTTTTAGAGTGGAAAAGTAGTTCAACAGTGCCTAAAGGTCCTTTTATTTCATAACTTAAGGCAAGAAAGTTAGTTTCCATGGGGTGCATCTATCACTTAGTTCGAGTTAGTGACTATTCTGTTAAGACACCACATATTCAGTCAGTTCCAATTACGAATGAGTTTCCAGAGGTCTTTCTAGACGATCTTCCCAGAGTTCCTCCTGAGAGAGAAATAGACTTTGGAGGAGATATTCTTCCTGATACTCAACCCATTTCTATTCCTCCATATAGAATGGCTACAACAGAGTTAAAAGAGATAAAAGGGTAGTTAAGAAATCTTATTGACAGGTGTTTCATCCAAAAAAGTGTCTCACCTTGGGGTGCTCCAATCTTATTTGTGAGAAAGAAAGTGGGTTCCCTTAGGATGTGTATTGATTACAACCAGTTGAACAAGGTCAGCATAATGAATAAGTATCCACTTCTTTGCATTGATGACCTTTTTGACCAACTTCAGGATGCCACTTATTTCTCTAAGATAGAACTAAGATCTGGCTATAGTTATTTGAAAGTGAGAGAAAATGACATCCCAAAAAACACATTCAAGACCTATTATAATCGTTATCATTTTCTTATTATGTGCTTTGGTTTGACTAATGCTCTTGCAGCGTTCATGGATCTTATGAACAGTGTATTTAAGTTGTATCTTGACATATTCATTATCGTATTTATTGATGACATATTGATTCATTTGAGGATTGAGGAGGACCATACTAGTCATCTCAGAGTAGTCCTCTAAACTCTCAAAGATTGAGATTTATATACCAAGTTTTCTAAGTGTGAGTCTATCTTGAATTCATGGCGTTCTTAGGCCATATTGTGTTTTGCGAAGGATTTTAAGTTGACACTAATACGATTGAAGTAG
Source organism: Solanum acaule (assembly GCA_036250505.1). Classification (NCBI taxonomy): domain Eukaryota; kingdom Viridiplantae; phylum Streptophyta; class Magnoliopsida; order Solanales; family Solanaceae; genus Solanum; species Solanum acaule. Next base: position 22,581 of record JAJOOR010008109.1, read on the forward strand.
TGCAGAATTGGCCAAGACCCATATCTTTAACTGATATATACAGAGTTCCTTGAAATTGCCTTGTTACTACATAAGGTTCATCGAGGGGTTCTCATCGATTTCATTTGCATTGACTAAGTTGAATAAAAAAATATCTAAGTTTCAATGGTCTCTAGATTGTGAGAAACACTCTAAGGAATTGAAAACTCGATTAACCACTGCTCCAGTGTTGACCCTTCTAGAGGGTTCAAAGGGTTTTTTTGTTTATTGTGATGCATCCAGAGTAGGACTTGGGTGTATATTGATGCAGAATTGTTATGTTATAGCATATGCCTCCAGAAAACTTAGGATTCACGAAAAGAACTACCCAACTCATGATATTTAGTTGGCAACAATAGTTTTTGCTCTCAAGATATGGCATCATTATCTCTATAGTGTGCATGTTGATAAGTTAACCAATCACAATGGTCTCTACTATGTTTTAAGTTAGAAGGAGTTAAAACTTCGACAAAAGAGATGGCTAGAACTACTCAAAGATTATGATATGAGTATTCTATACCATCCACATGAGGCTAATGTTATTTTTGATGCCTTGAGCAGGCTGTCCATGAAGAGGATTGCTCATGTGGAGGAAGGAAAGAAAGAATTAGCTAAAGAAGTTTAGAGACTTTATTGGGAGTCTGTTTATTAGAATCTAGTGGTCATGATGAATGGGGCCAAATACTCAATAGTGTAAGAAGTTAAGGAAAAGCAGGACAATGATCCTATTTTACTTGAGTTGAAGGCAAATGTGCATAAGAAAAAAGAGTTGGTCATTGCACTAGCTGGCGATGGTGTGTTGAGGTATCAAGCTAAGTTATGTGGTCAAAGTGTGGATGACTTCCAAAGAGAATCGTGGAAAAAACCCATTTTTACCGATATTCAATTAATCTAGGTGCTACCAAGATGTATCATAACTTGAGGGAAGTCTATTGGTGGAGTTGCATGAAGGGGAGCATTGCAATGTTTGTTGCTAAGTGCCCAAATCGCTAACAAGTCAAGGCTGAGCATCAAAGGACATGTGGTGTAGCTCAAAATATACCCTTCCGCAATGTAAGTGGGAGATGATTCATATGGACTTCATTACTGGCATACCGTGATCTCACAAAAAGCATGACTCCATTTGGGTGATTGTAGATTGGAGGACCAAATAAGCCCACTTCTTACTAGTAAAGCCTACCAATACAATAGAAGATTATGCAAATATGTACATTCGGGATATAGTTCGACAGTATGGAGTTACATTGTCCATCATTTCAAATAGCAGTGCTCAGGTTACTCCAGAGTTTTAGAAGTCATTTAAGAAAGGTGTGGGTTTGAAGGTGAACCTTAGTACTAATTTTCATCCACATACCGATGGTCAAGAACAGCACACAATAGATACCTTAGAGGACATGTTCAGAGATTGTGTTTTGGATTTCAGAGGTAATTGGGATGACCATTTGCCTGTTTTTGAGTTTGCATACAATAATAGTTACCATTCCAGCATTCAGATGGCTTCGTGTGAGGCTCTATGTAGGTGAATGTGTAGATCTCCTATTGGCTAGTTTTAGGTTGGCGAGGTTCAGCTGATACGACCAGATTTGGTTCATCAAACCATGGAGAAGATGAAGACAACTCAGGAGAGGTTGAAAATAGCATAGAGTCACCAAAAGATCCTATATTGATGTTAGAAGAAAAGATTTGGTGTTTGAAGTTTATGATTGGGTATATATAAAAGTTTTACCCAAGTAGGGTGTTATTAGGTTTGGTAATAAAGGAAAGCTCAGTCCACAATATATTCGTCCTTATAGGATATCCAAGAGGATTGATAATGTAGATTATGAGTCAGTGCTACTATCCAAATTAGTAGCAGTCCATCCAGTGTTTCATATTTCTATTCTAAAGAAGTGTTTTGGTGATCCTACACATATAGTGCCTATTGAAAGTATTGGAGTAAAGGGTACTCTCTCCTATGAGGAGATTCTAGTTCAAATCCTTGATAGGCAGGTTCGCAAGTTGAGAACTAAAGAGATTGCATCAGTCAAAGTCTTATGGAGGCCGAAGGGAATATGAAGAAGAGATACCCTCACCTCTCTTCCTCTAAATCAATTCCAAAACAAGGTACTAATTTTTTTAAAGTAATCTTTAAGTTGATATGTTGAAGTTTATGTTATTTGCATGTTTTTTGCTTTGTGTTGGGTAGTTACACACTTTCCCATCCTTGCATTCTAGTTTAAATCCCATTTGAGGATGAATGGTTCGAAGGGGGAGATATTGTAACACCTCAGATTTCGAGAAATGGCTAAAAAGGGCAAAAGGGTAAGTTGACGAACCGATAATGCATCATAGACCCTTCACGTCACCTTATATGACCCGTATAGGGTCCACGACCTGTCTTAGGTATTGTGAAGGATTGTCCAAGGTGAAGGTCACCTAGAAGAGACCCTAGATGGCTTGTGGTGACTTGTACGGTCCGTTTATGGGTCCACCCAAGTCACCCATCAATTTTTTAGTTTTCTGTCAACTTCAAACGATTATATCTCTAATCACAAAATGAATTAGGTAGTTCATGACCGGTCAAATTGAAAATATTTGAGTCCTCTTTCCAACGCCTCCAAGTTTGCCTAATTTCAAGTTAGGAGTAAAAGCTTATACGTGTTTTAGTGAAGCTCTGTAGGGTAGGTGATGAGTCCTAGATTTGGACTCATTTAGGGCTTTATTCGTATAGATTTTGTGTCCTCAATTGCTTGTTTTCTGCCAATAATTGATATAAAATTCTTGATTTCCAGGTATTTGGATTGATTAACAATGCATGGACACTAACTTGCAAAAAGGAACAAAGTGAGCTGAAAGAGCGGAGAATTGAAGGACTAGTGATCACCAAGTCCCTTTGCCGAGTGGCTGAATAGCCACCATCTCGCCTAAAGTTCCAGTGTGCCAAGCCCTGAAGTGGAAAATCAAGTTTGCGAGAGAAAGGAGCAATCGACATGTCGTCAAGTGGTTCCGCGATGCAATGTTGGATCTCCCAAAGTTATAGAACTTGGGGGTGTTGAAGGCCAAAGCAAAAAGGCGATAGAACTGACTATAGGGAAGATCGCCGGTTGATCGGAGAGCCCGACTTACTGTGCCGAATGACCCTTCGTAACATATTTTTGGTGACTATAAATACATTTTAAACATTATGTTAAGTATCAAATTTTATTCTGAACATTCATTACAGTAATTTTTGAGTTTGAGCTCTGAGTCTTGGAAGACATTTTTCCTTAAGCTTTGAAGAATTGAAGTTTTCTATTTTTGAGAAATTGGTCGTGGGTCTTTGAGATTCTTCAATTTGGACCTTGGTAAATACGAGATTAATCTTACCTAGTTGACGGAAACACATTTTGGTAACGATTTTTATCTTTTTATGATATCTAGCGAAAACCTCAATTCTTGGGGTGTGATTATGTGATTATGGGCTAATTTAGCTTGTGGGTATTGCTAATTATTAGTTTAAATGTTGTTCAGAACTTATTTCAATCTTTAATTGTGGTTCAATTTATATAATTGTAGTTGCAAATGCAGTTCTACCTTCGTGTTTTTGGCTTGCTCGAGAAAGAGGTTTTAAAACCAAGACTACTGAATTCATGGTCTGTAGGTATTGGGTTGTCATGGGTTCAACTTGAAAGAGTGAATCCTAAACCCTTTTACACACATTCAGCTCGAGAGAGTGAATGGACTAAAGCGTATGTTGTTCTTATTTGCATGCTTATCGGTGTTCGAGATAAACCAACTTGATACGGAGTAAATTGTTCGAGAGAAAGTTTATCCCTACTAAAGTCTAGCTTATTCACTTATTTACAGCTATTTACTAACTGTTGCAGTTACCCATTTGTCTACCTTAGCCTATAATCCCATCACATCCTAAGAACCCGTCTTATTATTGCCTTCTTCGTATTATTTGTTGTTGCTATAGCTGATTAGTTAAAACAAAAACCCCATTATTTGACATTCGTGTCAACCCCTCAATTTACATTATGTTTTTAATCATAAATATCTATTCCTATGATTGACTTAAGCATATTTGTACTTTCCTATTGAATCTTAAACACATACCACTCACTGTGGGGTTCGACCCCAACTCATTTAGTTGGGTTATTATACTGAAGAACGATCGTTGACTCTTGGAACTGGATTAAGTGTCCTTCAAATGTTAAATCAAAATGGCGCCTCTGCCGGGGAGTGGTGTAGGTTAAGATTCTTTAGTTAAGTTGAATTTTGTTCTTGTTAGTTATAGTTGGATCTACTTTTAGTTTTGGTTTGTGTGTTGCTTGTTGAGCAGAGAAATTGAACATATCTGGTCACAATGGTGACCAAATGGCTCACACTCCTTCGAGATTAATGATTCTTAGGGATGACATCCTAATTTTCAAGCAATTGGAAGGTGACATCATTTATGAGTTGTGGCACATATTTAAGGCCTTATTGCAGCAGTGCCCAACTTATGGAATTCCAGATAAGATTCTTCTGGAATGCTTCCATAGGGGTCTTGGTCCCAAAACTAGAATAGTGGCTGACCAACTCTCTTCGGTTTGTATGGCATGAAAACCCTATGAAACAACAGCCCAACTCCTTGATTGTGTAACCAAGATCAACAAGGAGACAGAGAAGGACCAAGACTTGGCCACATTATTGGGTCAGCTGAATTTCTTGGCCAAAAAGGTCAAGGAACTGGAAGTGATGTACAAAAAAAAGATAGGTACATTCCCCCTCACGAGTGTCGAAGGACAAAGGAGAATGAAGGTGGACAAATAGAAGAGCTGCTCTTACTCATTCATTGCAAAGTCAAAGAACACGACAAAGTGTTTAGAGAGATAAGAGAAAATGTCTCAATGCTAAATCAGATAACAACCTCTCACTTCATGTTCATTCAGCTACTGGAGTCCAAAATGGGTCAAGTGTTGTCTTGTCTCTACCCACATCAAGAAAGAAGGTTGCCCTATGACAGTGAGCAAACCCCAAGAAGGAAAATTGAGTGGGGAATTGCGTCGTGCCATGACGTTAACTAAGGTGCTTCTTGGGAGGCAACCCAAGTGTTTTCATGCTTTCATTTTGTTTTAGAAATAATCGTGTGTTGATTTTGTAGGTTGAAGTGTAGAATGTGTTCGAAAAGTGCAGGTTGGCGAGCCAAATGTCCAGTCGGCGACTCGCTGAAGAGGTCGGCGACCCCGACTGGGACCGCCATTGGACTCAACGAACTCTAGGGTTTGAGTCTGTAAAACTCGGCGAGCCCTGGAGCTAATCGACGTGTCACCAAAGCAGTTAGCGATCACGACTTAATCTGCCATTTGGACCACCACATTAACTGGAGGTCTTGTAAAACTCAGCGAGGTAAGTACCCACTAGGCCTGTGGCCAAGTGAGTTGGCGAGTAAGACTAATGACACCGAATGGGCAAGAATTGGACGGTTTTTAAAGGCCATAGGATTAAACTTTCAAATTCATTCACATTCCCTCACTTTTAAACTTTCCAAACTCACACCCGCACTTTTATTTCCTATATTTATTGTGTTTTTATCGCGTATTAGTCATCGATTGTGTGTTCTGAGTGGATTTCTTTGAAACCTAGCTTTTCAAACTCTTTATTCGACATAAAGGTTGGTTTTCCGAACCCCAAACTTGTAATTAGTATTTTTTACTCATTTGCAATTGTTCTTATCTTAGTGATGTGTGTTGGGCCCCTCTGATCATAATTGTGTGCGTGTATGCCTGTTTTAACTTGAATATCATGCCTATAATGCCTATATTGTTGATTTCCCGATATTTTGTGCCTTCAAATTGATTAAAATTATTGGGTTGTGCTAAAATGTTGTTGGGTCTAGTCAGATGAAGTCTAAGTAACCCGCATTTGTGCCAAGTGACATAATTTTCCCAATAATGGAGCGGTTGACTTCATTCTTAAGGGCAAAAGTCGTCAAATAACCAAATTTGGCAAAACTGGGAGAAGTCTGAGTATCCCGGTGGCATGGGTGTAATGGGTCTTTGTTTAATTGAAATAGTGCTTGGTTTGATTTTGTTTTCGGGGGCTGCGGGATTGAATTCTGGAAGTAGGGTTGAAAGTACCCACGTTGGGTCATTTGGCGAGTTGGGTTGAGATCGCCGAACCACTGGATGGTTCACCGAATCCCCCAAGATCACCTTTATTTGCATGCTTAATTGACTTTGTGGTCTGTAACATTTGTTGAGAAGCCTAAGTTCGCCGAGTGCACTCGACAACTCACCGAAAGTCCTTCTTGATCCACCTTTCTGCTCTCTTAACTCTTAAAATACAATGTAACTTTCGGCGGGCTAGTCCTTGCTCACCGAATGTTGTCGGTGATTCACCGAAAGGCCCTGGACATTGCCCAATATGCCAATTTTTCTAGGGAATTTTGAGCCAATCCTTTCGGCGAGCTCGATCTGGCTAGCCATAGTGATTCGGCGACTCACCCGACAGATCGGTAAGTCTGTCTGCAACTATTTTCTGCAACATTGTTTGAACTATTTCTAAGTCTTTTTGATGTTTTTGCAGATATGGCTAGATACAATCTTGACATGCCGCCTCATAAAAGAACACGGGACGTGGTCATAAATGAAGGAGGATCTAACCCTCCTAAAAAGGGAAGTACAAAGCCTTCTAGGGAGGCAAAAGACCAACATCTGAGGTCCCGGAGCACAACTCTGGCAGCAAGGGAGATGCCTTTGACTCCCAAGTTGTATTATCTGAGCTGGTGGATGATTAGCCATTACAGTCTAGGCGAGCGGAGATCCGTGCAAGATCTCGCCCTAATTCAACAAGAGTCCCTTCAGCAACCCCCTCTCCAGCAGACACAGTGCTAGTTTCGGCACCTCCTGTGGCTCCAGTGCCACTAGTGCTCCCTCCTCCCAGGATACTCACCAGATTAAAATCCGATGGGTTGCGGACCATTCTTCAGGAGAAGCTACTATCCACGGAGGGCCTTGAGGGAAGATACTCCGCAGTAAGGGGCACCCTCCACTTTCACTGGTTCGAGTAGTTCACCAGGCCGCGACACCCCAACATTCCTACATGGGTCTAGGATTTTTATACAACATACAGAGAGCTAGTGCTCAAGGAGAAGAAGAAGGCCAATTCCTTAAGACCGGTGAAGTCAGTCATGGTTTGGTGGAAGGAAGTCGGGTGTAGTAGTGAATACATTAACACTGTAATTAATAGGGCTCTAGGTGTGACAATGGCATATGAGGGCTTGCCTACTACTCAGTCCTTGGATGTCTTAAAGGGTTGTCTTGCACCGTTAGTTTCCGATACCACCCCGACGTGGATCTAAGCAGGGGTCCCATTGAGAAGAAGGACCTGAATATTGTTGCTCAGCTCTGGTTTGGCTTTATCAGCTGCACCATCATGCCATCCCAGAACGAGTCTATCATCCGCCACCCTAAGTCGGCCTGCCTTGGGTCGATTATGTCTAAGAGGAGCATTAACGTGAGACTCTTCATTGAGTAGGAGATGGCCATGAGGGCCAAGAAGAGCCTAACCTCCCTACCATTCCCGGAGATGCTTACACAGAGTTGTGCTGGAGTTTCTCGTGACGAGATGAGAGATTTCGAGGTCATCCCTACATACTCCACTGATATCCGGCATATAGAAGCCGAGTACACTCGGGAGGAGGCAGACGTGAGGAGAGCAGCTCTGGTGGACACATCCTCAGAGATTGACATAGAGATGATTCCTCTAGAGGAATCTTTGCCTACTCCGGCCTCCGGGCCTTCAGGTACATCTACTCCCACTTCTTCCTCCTAGGCTCCTGGTACTTCTACCCTGCCCGCCAGGATTAGTCAGGTATGATCCTAAAGATGGGGAACCTGGCCCATTCAGCTAATATGAGGGCTACCCGACTAGAGGCATCAATCCCATGGATGATTGAGAGTGTCATCCTTGTTGCACTGACCCCCGTTCGAACTTCTATTGATGATTTGACTGTGAGGGTCACGACTTGTGGGCATCGATGATTAGTCCCCAAATTGGACTTATTTAGGGCTTTATTTTGATAAGAATAGTGTCCTCGAATGCTTATTTTGTCTACATATCTAATGAAAACTCTTAAGTTTTAGGTATTTCAAGTTTTAGTGAAAGCATGGACGCTTAAGCACAAAAAGGAACAAAAAGGCTGAGCAAAATGAAGAAGCTAAAGCCTGAGCATCGCCAAGCTCACTTGGCGATTCACTGAAAGGATTCACTCCACCCTTTGTTCCAGTACGCAAAGCCGTGAAGGAGAAGGATAAAAAAGGCGATAAAAGGAGCAGTCGGCGCTTCACCGAATATTTCTGCGAAGTAGTACTATACCGCCCAATGGTCCAAAACTTGATATGCTGAAGGCAAGCATGAAACAGCGATCAAACAGAAGAAGGGCGAGTCGCCGACTCATTCGGCGTAATCGACTAACTTCGCCAAAAGATCCGCCAGTGCTATTTTCTGAAGTCTATAAATACTTAACTTATTATTAATTTTAGAAGAGTCGAACATTTATTTTATTTTCCAAAATAGAATAGTACTTTTTTGGATATTTTCTCTCAAGTTTGGAGAGGGTTGTTGGCAGACTTGAAGAAAGAAATATTTCATCTTCCCTAAGTTGGAAGTGGGTCTTCTCCATTCTTCTTACTTTGCTTAAATCAAGGTTTAATTTATTATACCCATTTGATTTTACTATCATTTTAGGTGTATTTTGTTATTTCTTGATGTGTGGTTAAAAACCGCCATTCTTGGGGTGTGATTTAGCAAATATGTGTTGATATTATTGTTGGGTCTTGCTTGCTGATAGGTTAGATGTAGTTTAATGATGATTTCACCTAGTGGTTGTGGTTTAATCTAAAGGGTTTGTAGTTGTAAATACAAAGCCACCCATGTGTTTTCGGCTTGCCCGAGAGGGAGGTCGCCAAAACCAAGACCACTAGACTGATGGCCTAAGGAGTGCGTCGACATGAAGTTCAGCCCGAGAGGGTGAGCCCTAGTCCCATATCCTAACACTCAGCTCGAGAGTTTGAGTGGGGTAAGGCGTAGGCTGGTCTTTATGCGGCAAATGGGTGTCCGAGAGTAACACACTTGAAGCGGGGTAAGTTGCCCGAGAGGGAACTTATTTCCATCTAAAGCTTAGCCTTGTCACTATTATCTTGCAAATTTCCTATCGAAAGCATGTATCCTACTATTTATCTCAACCTGTATTGTGGTCACCCCCCAAGAACTCTTACCCATACTTGATTTTCTTGTTATTTTTACTACTTGTGACAAAAACCCCAAATCGATATTTGACACTTTTATGTCCCCCTCTTTTATTTACTATATTTTTAATCGTTAATGTCTTTAGCTACAAATAATTAGAGCTAAATTTTAGTTTTCTATTAGTGTTAGTTTTACAGACTGAAGTGTGGAAGGTGAGCAAAAGGTGCAAAATGGTGAGCATCCGTTCCAGTTGGCGAATCACCGAAGAAGCCGGCGACAAATTCTATTCCGCCATTTGAATCAGATATCTTCAACATTAGGAGTCTGTAAAACTCGGCTAGTGTTGGAAATCATTGGCGAATCACCGATCATTTCGGCGACCACGATGGAATCCGTTGTTGGGACCCTCGTATAGCAGAGGTTCTATAAACTTCGGCGGATAAACCCATAGTCGGCGTTCCACCGAAGGAGTTACTCAGTTTGATTAACGTCGCCAAATGGACAGTTTTTGCAAGCTAAAGCATTAATGTCCAGACAGATGAAGCAACCGCATAGCCAAGATCCCCTCTTCACCTCCCTCTCTATCTTGCTTTATTCTCGCTGTTGGATATTCATCATTTGCATTTGAGGACAAATTGCTTTTATTTGTGGTGAGCTGAAGCCCACCTTTACCTTTTGTGTTCCATTTGATATTCGTGTTTTGAACATATTTGGGTTTTCTATTTATAATTGTGTTAATTAATGCTTTTTATCGATGTTTGAGCTTGTGGCTCCGTTAACTTTTAATTGCGAAGTGATTTTGACCCTTCCGAAAAATTATTATTATTTTTTGAATATTTTCGCCACCACTTGTGTTGAAAGTGATTGTTCTTTTGAAAGAATTTAAGTCTCTATTTCGATCAATACCGATGACTTAAATAGTGCATACAATTGAACAAACATGAATGTATGGCTACGATGAGGTCAAATGAAGTTGCATAGATAATATGTGAACTCTTTGCATCTCGTTGTGATTAGCCATTTATCAAATTGATTCTTTTGTAATGACCGTTGCACACTAGCGAAAGTGTGTAGTCCTGTTTAACTTAAGTGTCAATGCCTTGTGTGATCAGCTTAGTTTGTACCATACATGAATAAACCCAAAATTTGCCCTGTTAGACTGATTGATTTAGAAAGTTATCCTTTTGATATGATCTTAGGCAAGTTTAAAGAGTGTGAGCCAAATTTGACATATACTTTTTTTGTGGCCTACCCATGAGTGTTTGAAACTCTTTTGAACACCCCTTCAGCCTTACCTTTCTTTGGAAGAACCTTGATGAACCCTACACCTTACTTGACCCACTACCTACAATCCTCTTGAGTTGTGGTTTAGCGAATAGCCAACCTAGGCCAAAAACCTAAGTTGGGGGTATGGTGAAAAGGAAAAGGAGAAGTCAAGAAGTGCAAGAAAAAGTCACTCTAACCCATGGTGCTGCCAAACAAAATGGAAGCCCCTTAAAAAAAAAAAAGTACGAAGGAAATTGGGTTTCCAAGCAATCCATGAAGGTTAATAAAAAGGTGACTAACAAGCACTAGAAAAAGAATTGATAAAGGAGAAGAAGAGAATGCCTTGAGAATACCACTGGTCACGAGGAAACAGTCACTGAGCCTAAATGACTATACCTTTACGCTCAGCCCCATTACAAACCTTAGAAAGACCTATTTGATCTTGAGTAAGCCGAATCAAAAGTCGATTGGAAAATAAGGATTATAATATCATTAAGAATTTCTAAGACTTGTACAATTTATTTACCTTTAAATTTGAAGTGCCATTGATATCTTGAGGAAGAGATTCATTAGGAGCATACTTTTGCATGAATTTTCTCATTTGGAGTAATTTTGATTGCAACTTCTCGTGATTCTATTTCATCAGATCCATTTCTTCATTTTGTTTTTCCTTTAACTCAGTTATTTCTTGTTCTAAACTATGAACATACCCACTCTTCTTATTTCCCAACACTTTAGAGTACACATCACCTTCCTAAGCAACCTTGTGAGGAGGTTGGTCGGTAGATCTTTCATTATTGCTCATCCTTTCATTTATCATATCCTGATCATAGAATACATAATCAACATTTTCAGATTAGTTCATGTTGTAACTGATGAGTTTACTGATGGATTATAAGGTGAGTGGATTTGATACCAGTTTTTTTCACTCTCTATGTAATCTATCTTGGTTTGTCTCTAGTTGTGTGTTTGATCATGAATACTCCCTGTTTTCTCTACCAAAAGAATGTGCAAACCTACGAAGAGGTCCACATTAGTTGACGCCCAATTTGAGTCTCCAATCACAACACAACTCATATGGTCAATCAAACTTGGAGGAGAAAGTCCAGCTGGGAATCAAGGACAAAAATATAGCTTAGCTGACAACTGAGCAGTACTCAATCGAATAAACATGCTGCTCTGAAATAGTTTGAAGCGACAAGTATATGATATTTGCAGACTCGTTGAACTAAGTTAGTCTCAAGTATATTTACCTTTTTTGAGTGTATACTAAATTTCTGTTCACACACCTCTCCACATCCATCACCAGGATTTCAGAAGTAATGAAATTCAACTCTTTGACACTATATGATATTTCTATGGACCATTGAGTTGGATCTTAGTGTTATTGTTGAGTTGATTCTTAGTGTTACTGTCGGAGAATCAACACTACAAGGCCAATGTATCACTAAAAGTCCCGTAAATTCATGAGGTGTTAAAACTTAAACAAAGCATTAAAGGAATGTGAAAACAGGTGTAAATAAAGTGAGTTTTTCAAATTGAATAGGGAGAATTCGAATTTTTTGATAACAAGAAACTTTATATGTTGGATGTGGATTATGATGACCACTACTATGTGCACCCAGTTAGCCTGTTTATAAACACTAAAGCTAGTTGTTGGGCTCCCTATCTAGCTTGGCTACTTTCTGCTAGATTTCCTCCATCATTCTTGTTTATTTGGATCAAATATCTTATGCTTGATAGGCGGTTGGATTGGCAGAATCCTTAATATTAGTGGTTGTATTATCTGACCAAGAAACACTCATCCATTGATAATCTGTGAGAACTTAGTTGTTAACTAGTTCCTCCAACTGGATTCATTAGAGAAGGGTGCACAAGCTCCTACAAATCAGTACCCTATAGTGTCAAAAAAATTTGGAAAGTATGTCCTAACCATCCTAGAAACAAAATGGACATGAAGCAGCCCGACATGACTGGTGATCTTCACCCTCAAAATCATCAGCACAATGCCATAAATGAGGTGATACCAGAACCACCTCCTCATACAGTTGTTTGGACTTTTGCTGCTCGTTTAAGGGATAATCAGGCATAGTAAAAGGAAGGATTAAGAAGCAGAAAAAAAGGGTTAAAACAAAGGTGACAAGGCACAAGTTGATCACAAGAAAATACAGCAGCATGACAGCGTGGGAACTGGAATTTTAAACTCTAAAACAAATCAGCAGTTACAGCAGCAAGTGTTATGACTCAGTTTAATCTCCAGATTTTCTTGTCTCAGTTTTTTTAATACCTATCTGTTTTGAATCCAGAATTTCAAGAAAGGTAAAATCCCAGAATAACAGATCGATAATTCAACCACACACACCTAGCAAATATTTTCTGCAATTATTAGAGGAACTAAAAATAAGTTAGTAAAAAAAGAGAAAATTAATAAAAAATGTATTTCAGATAAAATATTCATCCTATTAGTACATAGGGTGTAATACAGGAGATAGTCGTCAACATGTTTGTTATATTTTAATGAAGCCCTAAAGGTAATCAATGCCTTCAGTTTTCAATGAAAAAGCATGATTTTTAGGCACCCTGTTTATAGCAAATAATATTTCTGGAAGCATGTTATCAAATTTCAAGTATTTGTGATTTTGTGTGTATTAAGTTTCCATGGTGTTGACACTGTTTAGGTACCCTCATAAATAAGAAAGCTAATACATTTAAGATATCTTGAACTATTGGCATTACAAAATTTAACAAAAAAAAGAAGAAAGGATCATCATCGAACAAAGCTAGTTGTAAATATCGGTACTTCAAACAAGTCGGAAAGGGTGGGTGTAGCTAACTAGTTGTTGCTCGGAACTTTATATAATTTATTTTTTCCATTTGAAAACAGAAACACAAGTTTATGACATTTTTTTCTCAATGCTCATACAATACAAAGGTATAAAGGTGAAGCACTGATTGGAGAGATATGGAGGTTTAGAAGATCAAAGAGTGGAAGAAGGTGATTGATTCCCTGGAAACAAGCTTGGGATTTAACTATGAGAGTATCCGATGATCAATTCGAGTTATAAGTGAAATTCCTACCATTAGAAACATAAAGCATAAGCTTCTGTAAAAAAGGATTTGGGATCTACCTAACTACAACCATAATTGGGGACTACATACAAGAACAATAGTTCATTACACTAATCTAACGAGTATCATATAATTTTATCAATCATCCTCTGTTGTTAGCTAAGCTGATTCTCTTTAAGGAAGCAGAACTTGAACTAAACAATTTTGACCTATAGAATTTGTGCAGCTACAGAAAAACTGAAGAAATTTGTGATATTGTATGTGGTTGGTACTGAACCAACAATTGCTGCCCTGGAAAGGTTTATAGCTTCCCTGTGGAATTTTGCAGCAAAACCAGAGTTTTACTATCACAATGAGGGCTACTTTATGGTGCTATTTGACAGTATGGAGGAAAGGATTGAAGTCTTATACTCTGGTCCTTATATTATGAATAGTAGACCTATAATGTTAAACCGTGGGCTGCTCACTTTGATTTACATGATGAAGTTTCTAAAACCATCCCATTATGGTTCTAATTTCCCAATTTACCACTGAATTGCTAGTCTAAGAAGGCACTTAGTAAAATTAGGAGTGGACTAGAAGTCCCTATTTATGCTGATAGTTGTACTACTCATACTGAGGAATTGTGCTTCAAAAACTGTTCACGTGTAGCCTATGCAAAACTAGACATAACAGGGACAATGAAGACTGCTTGCTTTGGTTTGATGGGCTGGTGGACATCAGAGAGTTTGGTTCTAGTGGGCAAGATATCTATATAAAGTTGGACTCTTCTGAGACAGAAATAAGTGCAGGTTGGTATGCTTCTTCACATTAGTCTTGAGTTTCCTACTTATCACACTAAGATGAATTTATATGAATCATCAGGAAACTCCAGTAAAGAGATATTAAAGAAATTGAGAATCAGCTTGCCATTGGCAGCATTAAGTCTTCTCTCAGTGCTATGCTTGATCTTGTACATTAGGTATACGAAGAAGAAGAAGAAGAAAGAGGAGGAGAATCAGAATCAACAATGTTTTAGTGAAGGTAAATCGGATATTTTGCTACTTTGAAATTTGAAATAAGTGGCTTGAATTGATGGTAAATCTTAGAATTCCTTTTAACATCCAATTAAGTCCTTATTTTGACAGGAAGCTATGAAATGTTGTACATTAATAAGAGCAAAAATGATGATCTAGATTTACCACTGTTCGATTTTGCCACTATCTTGGACGCTACCAATAACATTTCTTTGAGAAACAAGCTTGGAGAGGGTGGTTTTGGACCTGTTTACAAGATAATGATGTCAACTACAACTCTTTCTTTTTCTCTAGAAAATTGGTTATCTTCAATATATTATATATCTTGCAACATTGACACACTTTTAGAACATTTAAAAGGAAACAAGTTTCCGATTAGAAAATATATCTCCCATTCTCCAGAAATGTCATTAAAAGTTAATTCCATTTCAAACAAGCTATCCAAAAAAGTTCACTTAGAATTTTTCAATAGAAAAACTAGAGAAGCTAATTGCTTGAGGATATCTGGGGTGCGCTGAAAAATGGACAAGATATAGGAGTAAAGAGACTTTCAAGATACTCAGCACAGGAAACACATAAGTTCAAGATGAGGTTATCTTCATTGCTAAACTCCAGCATCGGAATCGTGTGAAGCTTCTTGGTTGCTATATCCAAGCAGAAGAAAAAATGTTGGTTTATGCGTACATGCCAATTAATTCCTTTTTGGTTGGTTCTCACTTCTTTGAACTCTTATAATACATTTGGTTATATGTAGCAATAGTTCAATTAGCTGCAGATGGATTTGGTTATCACTTCTCTTAACTCTTGGTTTTTGCACATACAGATAAGAGGTCACTGCTTGATTGGCCTAAGTGCTTCCATATTATTAATGAAATTTAAGATAGCACAGAAACAACAACCCAAGCAGTGGCAACATAAGAAGGACCAGAAACCAGAACATATTTAAGGGCAAGCTGCTAATAGTAAGGAGCTCAGATCTAATGGGGTACCTCCCAACACCGATAATATGCAGAATTGGCAAACAGTGAAAAATATACCAACCAGCAAAGGAGTTAGTCCTTCTAAAGATGGGGTAAGCATTACGACCACTAATGGATTTACTATCCTAAACACGGGTGGACAAACTAAGATAGATGTGGGACAAGGAAGTACCCAATATTGAGATGATGGTGGAGAAACGCTCACTCACCTCAACGTCTAATAGACTACTAAGGAGAAGTCCAATGGAGCAGCTTAGGCTACAAAAGAGAAGGCTTCAAAAATAATGGAGTCGACATTACAAACTACTCAAGTTGGTGAAAACATAATAGGAAATTGACTGACCCTCAAGATACTTTAAACTAACCATTTTTAATCAGATATTGACTTAAGTTACCAAAGGATGAGAACCCAAACTAATGAATATTTAGATGGAACAAGTCCAAACGAAATAGAATAGATTTTTTATATAGAGAACCCAAACTTAACTGTTGTTATAACTTTACATATTTATAGTTTCTTCCATGTTTAATATCAAAACACAAACAAAAAGGTAATCCACCACCTACAAAAAGTAAGTAAGCTAGATTGCCTGTTTCTTATATCAAAACTATACAACATGTAGTGATTTTAAAACAAAAGAAAAAGAGTTGACCTGCTTTCTACAGGTCATTTGAGATTTTAAAAAAACTACAAAATACCATTCAACACCCCAAAACCAATTTGAGAAATTCATGAGTAAATGAGTATAAAGGAAAATCATAAACCAAAGTAAAAATAACACAACATTAGTTTTGGATTAACACAACATACCCAAAATGGTATTAACTCTCTCAACTTTATGGTTTAGTTCAAATTAATACCAAAACTTGTCGAAAACACCTAACACGACTTTCTCAAGAGTAGTACATTGGAGAGCGAGAATCAGAAAAAGTTATATAGAGTAGTGAAAAATAGAGACAGATTTTGAAAACATTATAAAACGAAAGGAAAATTTCAAAATATGAATTAAAAAACATAGCATAACACATAAGTTAGTGCTAACAGTTAGCTTAGCTTCTCGCTTTAAGTGACAACCACTCACTTTTACGAACACTGCTCAAGAATTAGCCAAAAAAATTTATAGCTTAGCTTATGAAAAAAATAGAGCATAAAAGAGATATTAGTGCTACAGGTTAGCTTAGCTTCTCGCTTTAAGAGACAAAACACTCGCTTAAGAACACTGTTCAAGAGTTAGCTAAACAAGTAACTACCAAAAATATCGATAACATAATTTTATCAACTCAAGTAAAACTATTGATATTCATCCGATACAGTCGACAACATTCGAACAATCACGAATAGTTGAATATAATCACATCAACCTTACAAATAGAGTAATCTATCCAATTAGTTGCCCATAAATAAATAGCACGCATAAATCACAAAACATAGTTAGAAAATACAAAAAAAAAAAAATTACTTTTACAAAATCACAAATTGCCGTAACTAATTTCAGTACCTGGAAGTAGGATATTGTCTGACGAAAAGTGAAGGGGAAGATGAATGTTGTAAAACCTTCTAGAAAACGTAAAATAAGAAAAAAAAAAAACAATTAAGAAACCTTCAAACTTCAAACCATTTGAAAAATCAATTCTTGTTCAATAATTTAACAAACTTGATCGAAAAATATAACCCACTAGAGCAATGTCACAGCGGTCTCTTTGTGATGAAGGGTCTTTTAATTAACACCATGAATCTAAAATTGAATTGTGAAGATGGAGAGTTTGAAGGCTTACCAGAATTGTTTCTCTTGGAGCAGACGCACTGAGCTGGTTGAGAGAGGATAATTATCGTGGAAGCAGAGGAATAGGGTTTTGTTTTAAATTTTTCTTATCAACAATGGGAGGGAATAAAATTGGAGGGAAACCTAAAAAATCAAGAAAGCTACGTTTATTAGTACCTTTTACTGGCTAAATATTTTATTTGTAACTAAAAATATACCTTTTACTGGCTAATTATTTTAATAGTCACTAAAAAATACATTTTATCGGCTATTCTTCATATGCCACTAATATTTCAGCTTAAAGAATTAATTAACAGCAATTCATTAATTGCCGGTAAAGAATTGTTGCCAATACCCCATTTTGTAGTAGTGTTACTTGGAATATGTATCAGTCCTTAAGTTGAATCTGTCCACATTCTCCCTTGGTTACACGTTCATGTATACCTTGTATTTGATATTAGTTAGTGAGTATTTGTCTATCATATAGAGTTCAAATCTCTTGGATGAATGTTAAATATATTCACTTGATATGTGCTTCAATTTGAGATGTCAAATGCTTACTATTTTATATAAGCTCCGAAGTATTACGTTGGTGTCACATTTGCTTCCCACGTCTTTGTCATTATCAGAAGTCCATATTCGTATGTCTTCTACTACTGGTCCATAGTTCCAAATCTCAACAATGATTATGACCACAAAAACAACAATCTTAAAAGAGTTATGATCATCAAAAGAACAATCTCAAAAGAGTTACGAACATCAAAAGAACAATCTCAAAGATTAAAGAATCTAAGTGAAGCAATCTGTATAATTATGGGTGGCAGCCCAGGGGCAAATGCCTAGCATGGGTCAATCCCTATTGGTATAGAAGGGTGACAGCTCAGTGGCGAAATCCTAGCATGGGCTGATCCCAATTGGTATAGAAGGGTGGCAGCCCAGGGGCAAAAGCCTAGCATGGGCCGATCCCAATTTGTGGAATTATGAGGACAGCATCCCAGGGGTAAAATGCCTAGCATGGGTCATCCTCTTCTACCACTGATCAACTGGTCATTTGTATCATATGCCTTATAAAGATTATAACGTACAACAAAGTAAAGAAAAGAATGTAACATACACGATTCCACAAGTATAAGCAAAGGTGGTCTCTAATCCTTATTTATTGGTATTTGATTTCACTTGAGCTCTCATTTTACATATGGTTGTATTATGCCTTATATATTCAGTACATTCTTTCGTACTGATGTCCCTTATTGGGGACACTACATTTCATGTTGCAGGTACATGTACTCAACTAATAGATCTCCCCAATAGAAGCACATGATACTCAGCGGTTGCTGGTGAGCTCCAACTTGATTCGGGGTTTGCTGAGTCTTTAATATGCATATTTTCCTAGTGGTACAGTCATGATTCCAGTAGAGGCTTTGTAGACATTGTAAAGCTTATCATCTGTATTCATAGTTTCACTTGTCACATGTATCGGTTCAGCTTGACGACATGTATTGTATACGAAACTTCTCATTGATAAATCCATTTGCATGGTAATTTACTTTCTTATCATAGGTCACTTGTAAAGCATGTGTTCATATGGTACTTGTCCGCCTCACCTAGGGTTGGGATGTGACAGATATCTTTTGATGCTTGATGCAACTCTTTCATGAGTTGCTTTAGCCATGTGCTCTCTTGTGCTGCTATGATTCTTGTTCGATATTCTGCTTCCGTAGTTGAAAGTGAAACAATTGGTTGTATTTTGTTGCACCATGATATTGTGACTTATCCAAGATTGATAACATATCCACTGGTTGATATTCGAGTATCATGGTCACCAGCATAATCTGCATCACAATATCTGATAATCTTGAAAGAAGCTTCTTTCATATAGAGTAGCCCATAGTAAATAGTTCCTTTCACATACCTTAATATCTTTCTGATTGCTTCCAAATAAGGCTTCTTTGGTTTCCGCATAAATCTACTAACTACTCCAACTGCGAAGGCAATGTTTGGTTTGGTCAATGTTAAATAGATAAGACTACCGACAAATTGACGATACATTGTCACTTCCTCCAAGTCTTTGCCTTCATAGGAACATAGTTGTAAGTTTGGCTCCATCGATGTATAAAGATGTCTTGCAACCCATCATTCCATATTTTTGGAGTAGATCTCTCGCGTACTTTTGTTGTCCAAGGAATAATCCATCCTTTGTTTTTTCAACCTCAAAACCAAGGAAGTGTTTTAGTTCGCCCAACTCCTTCATTTGAAATTGCAACATCAAATTTCTTTTACTTTGATGGATCTCATCAAAGTCATCTCCTGTGATGATTAAATCATCAACATAGACTAATACGATAGCTCACCTTCCTTCACGAGCTTTTACGAATAAGCTTGAATCTGCTGGTGCTAATTGATAGCCACTTTGGATCATGAACTCGACAATTTTTCTGTACCATGCCCGAGGGGCTTTCTTAAACCCATACAAAGCTTTCTTCAATTTTCACACATAATCAGGATGGACTCTATTTACAAAACCTTGTGGCTGATCCATGAATATTTCATGATCCAATTCTCCGTGAAGAAAAGGATTCTTTGCATCTATATGCCACAGAGTCCAAGACTTATTAGCTGCTAGAGCTAGTAACATACAAATAGTAGTAATTTTTCTACAGGACAAAATGTCTCGTCATAGTCAAAACCATACTCATATGAGAATCCCCGGGGCACTAGTCGTTCTTTGTACTGCTCGATAGATCCATCCGAACATGTTTTCAGCTTATATACCCACTTACATTATATGGGTTTAACATCCATAGGTTTAGCCACTAACTCCAAAGTTTGGTTTAGCTTTAAGGCTAAAATCTCTCTTTCATTGCCTTTCTCCATTCACTACTCATCGAAGCTTCTTCGAAGGTGATAGGTTTCTTGACCTTATCAACCTCAGCCAGTGCCACATTTATATACTTACTATTTTGGTGTTTAACTTATGTGGATCTTCGTAGTTGAGGAGTTTCATGTACTCCTTCTTGCAACTCTTCTGGAGTTTCATGAATTCCAATTTTCCACGGGCTTTTATTTTCTCCGCTTGAAGATATCTCTATTGTATGTGATTTGAGTTTTTCACATACCTCTTGTTGTAATTCTATTTTACTTCCTTGTCCTTTTTCTTCGAGCTTATGTAGTAGCTTTTGCTCCAATTCTATTGAATCTAGTAATGTGGCTTCTTCAGACCACCATGATGATACTTCATCAAATACCACATTTCTTGACACATATGTCCCATTTGTGCTAGGGTCACAACACTTCCATCTGTTTCTTTGTTCGTCGACCAACAAAGATGCAACGAACAACTTTCTTATCAAACTTGCTACAGAGATGATCTGGCATGAACATATAGCACACACAACCAAAAACTCGAAAGTGACTTACGAAAGGATTCATCCTTTTAAGTTTCTCAAATGGTGAATGAATCTCAATCTAGCCTGCGGCAGCCTGTTGGTGATGTGGACCACACTCTTCATGCATTATGCTCAAAACCTTGCTGGTACATTCATACTATATAGCATACTTCTGCATATCTCTGCCAAATGTCTATTTTTTCTTTCAGCCACTCCATTTTGTTGTGGCATGTTTGGGCAAGTTAATTGTCGTCTTATAATCTTCTCTTTAAGATATTCATTGAACTCTTGTGACGTGTATTCTCCCCCATTGTCCGTACAAAGACATTTGATATTTCATTCAATGTCATTCTCCACTGTATATTGGAACTTTTTAAACTTCTCAAATACTTCATCTTCCTCTTTTAAGAAGTAAATCCATACATACCTTAAGAATTCATCAATAAAAGTTACCATGTAATGGTAACCGCTGATGGAGGACTACTTCACTGGTCCAAACATGTTTGAGTGTACTAGCTCTAATAGCTCATTCGCTTGATACTTTAATTCTCTATAGGGAAGTTGATATGCTTTCCTATATTGACATCCAGCACATATAGTGTCTCTTTTAATCTCAATCTTAGGAAGACCTTTTAATTTTGACTGTTGCATCATGATTTTTAGTTTGATATAGCTCACGTACCCAAGACGTGTATACCATAGATCAGTTGTTTCATTACTCTGTATTTTCTCAACATAAGTTGTTTCCGCTAACATTACATAGATTGATTCTAATATTATCCCTTCCATAATTGGTGTACTTGTAACTTTTAAGTTTTGATATACTTTTACATCATTCAACCTAAACAAGACATAGTTACCAGAATTTGTTAGTTGCGATACAGATAATAAGTTCTTCTTCATACCTGGAACATGGTAGACATTTTGAAGTTCCACTTGTCTTGAGCTATGATGAGGCGTGAACACCATCATGCCAATATGAGTTTTTGGCATTTTTGAATTATTTGCAATCACCACTACTCGACCGCCTTTATATTCACTCATGTTAATGAGCTTTTTCTCATCACCAGTCAAGTGATTGGAACATCCTGAATCAACGATCAAATCATGTTCATAATCGACCAATTTCTCACTCATAGTTGCAAGTGCTATCCCCTCTTCTTTGTTAGAGTGACAGATGACAGGCTCCTCTTGTTGATTAGTTTCTTCAACTACATAATAGGTCTCAAAATCCCAAACTTCTTCCTCATCTTTCTGGTCTTGGGAAGAATTAGCTACATTACCTTGAGCTTTCTTGTACTAGCAATATTTGACGTAGTGTCCTTTCTTTCCACAATTGTAGCATTTCTCCATTTGCCGGTTTTAAAAGCCTTTCGCATGCTTGTTTTGTCGTTGACTTCTTTGATGTTCATTATCTTGGTCCTTTTCTCTGCTTCTCTTTTTTTTATAATCTTGTCTTTTGTTGAAGAGCGTTTTTTCTTTGTCTTCTATAGTGAGACTTGATAATGTCTTTTCCAAATCTTCTTCATTTGCCAACAGATTTTCCAACTCAGATAAAGTTAGTTATGTGGCCTATCCCCATGTGGTTGTAATTATGCCTTTGTACTCTGGTCTTAGACCATGAATAATGATTCTCCTTATTTTTGTCTCTGTGATAACATTCACTGGATCAAATTTTGATATTTCATCAAATAAAGATTTTACCTTTGAGAAGTATTGATTGACATCATATTCCGTTGAGAGATCGACAAAAGCTCATTTTCAAGCCGTTGTAATCTTGCATCATTCTTCTTTGTAAAAATAGTTGCCAACGTGTCCTAAGCTTCTTTGGGTGTTTTGGCACTTTTAATTTGTTGTAGGAACTCATCCTCGATGGTTACCATGAGATCATACATCGCCTTTCCAGCTTTAACCTTCCACTTTTTTGCTACTTCAGCATTTGTTGGTGGTGAGATGTCTAATCCACCGATGATATCCCATAATTCCTGGCCAAGAAAGTAAATTGCATTCTCGTGCTCCATGAGTTTCTCAACGCTATTGAGAGTACTTGCGAAATCCGCCATTGAATATTGTCTCATGATATGTAGCCTCCGACGGTAGCTTGTAAGATCTCTTTTCCTTTGAGTTGCTACATTTCTTTATCAACCAGGATCTGATACCAATTGTTGAATATTGTTTGGAGGGATAAGGGCACTATTGATTTCTCACAACTTGAATTTTATTAGATCAAAGTAAAGATTGACTTTGGTCTTACAATCTTGGTCACACTTGTTGCTTGCTTCAGTAACATTCTTTACTTGAGCACATACTTGCTTGCTCTCTTTCTTACTTTGTTACTTACTTTGTTTCTTGTTGGCTACTTACAACTCAAATGACCCACCTCTATTTATAGATGGTGATGGAAGAATCTAGCTAAGGGTTTTGCTACTATATTCTAGAATGTTCTTTAAACTACCTATTTCTAGAACTACCTTTTCTAGGACATCTCTAGACTTTTCTATCTAGAATATTCATTTCAGAGATCTTCCTTTACTTCTTTATGACTCTTGAATATTCTAGATTCTTCTTTGAAATGTCTTGGATATTAATTAAGTTGGGGATGATTTCTAACACTTACTACATCAAAACAACCTGCACAATCTATATTAAGTTTCTTAACATCAAAATAAGATAAATTCTTGCAACCAATACCACTCCAACCATAAATCTTCTCATTATCAGTTTTCCAAGGTGAATCATGGAAAGAATGAAAACCAATACCTTTGAAATTGTCTTTGCAAAGCATTTTCTTCATGTCAAAGACTCGCAAGTCACTAAGATTAAATTTTTGTCCAAGACTCCAACCATCATGACTAGGCCCATTAACCTTGTAATTTATAAATAGAGAAAAAAACCCAGATATTTCACACAAGAATGGCCTATAGAAGCCACCATTGTAGTGATTCCATATCTTGAATCTTTACACAAAGGAATCAAATGGGGCTTCAGGAAAGTTTTCACTTCAGTTAGAATCTTGAAACTAGAAAAATCAAAACTTTCATACCCTAAGAGCTATAGTGCAAATATACAATCTCTTACTAGAGACCTCTTTTTGAAGAGCACACACTCATTCCCCCCAACAACAATGATGACTCTTAATATGGTAAGATTAACAATCAGACCAAAACCCTTAAATAATTGAAAAAAAAATTAACTCAATACTTGTAGTAATAGATAGATAATTTCAAGAAAATGGAAATTAAATCGGCTTTAATAACAGATAAGCTGAGGTGGTAAAAGTTGTTAAGAAATGAGGAGTTGGATAAATTTGCTAGTTTGTTAGGAGTTAGCTGCTACAGTAAAGTTAGTTAGTTGCAACAATAGTCAGTTGATTCATTTTAGTCATATCATATATAAAAGTAGTATGAGAATTAAGAATTCATGCTTAATGAAGTAAATTTTCTCTCTTTCTGAATACAATTCTCTCAACTATTCTTTTGAGATATATTTCCCTGGCTTAGCATATTCATCTTCCTTGAGATTCTATCTCCTGAATTAGTCAATTCCATAATTTCATGCATCAATTGGTGTTGGAGCCAACAATCCTTGAAATGGCTATGGCGACACAAAGCAAAAACCAAGAAAGACCAGCACAAGAAATAGACGATAGATTTCTGCAGATTTAGGAACAATTGATGAAATTGATGAAGGGTTTGTCTAATATCCATGATCACAATGCTCAAATAGATAATGAATTGGGTCAGATTAAGGAATCCATTGAATTTAAGGATACAAGGGGCAGAGATAAGGAATTTGGAAAGGAAGAATCTTCGAATGCAAGAGAAGGTTTCATAGAGTGTCCATGTGAGAATCGAACCAAAGAAACACAAAAGTATGATGCTTATGATTGTGGTAATACTTTCATTCTTTATTCTATAGTAGAATTTCCTAAACTTTCTGGCAGAGAGTTACAAACTTTGTTATATAAAGTTGATCGGTACTGCTCTATGAATGAAGTTCCCTTTGATAAAAGGGTAAGGATGGCTGCTAAAAACGTAAAAGAAGAAGCTATAGATTGGCATAGATGCTTTTTGAAATCTAGGGTGTTAGGTTTGGATCCTACCTGGGTTGAGTATGTATTAGCACTTGAATGAAAGATTTGGTAATGGTTATGAGGATTTTATGAAAGCTTTAAAAAAATTGAACAAATTGGAAGCGTAAGGGAGTATTAGGCTGAGTTTGATAGGTTGTCTCAAATGAAAATGCCATCAGGTAACGCCTAGAGGCTCTCAAACTAAAACTAAATAAACCTGTAAAAATTTAGTCCCCAAGAACATTGTTACAATCATTTAACATTGAGAGTTACATGAAGAAATATTTGAGGCTAAGGCACAAGCTTGGGGTCTTAAACCTAATTCCAAGTCTCAAATTCCTTTACTACCTACCCCTACTCATAGTTGGCCTATAATGAACCTAAAGCCATTTTTCCAAAATTCTACATTCAAGAAACCTTTCTGAACCAAACAACAACACACCTAGTAGATTTAATACAACAATAGATATGAATGAGAGGAATTCAAAGGAGATTTTTTTGTGTGATGAGAAGTATGTAATGGGACATAATTGTAGAGCCACAAAACAACTTCACTTGGTTGAGGTGTTGGAAGAAGAGTCAATGGAGCTCAATGAAGAAGTATAGTTACAAAAAGTGTCTAGTGTAGCAGATGAATTCATAGTTATCTCACTACAACCATTTACTACGTCTGTGATAGGGTATCAGACCATAAGGATTATAGGGTATCATGAGAAGAGACCCTTACAAGTGTTGATTGACACTAGGAACACCCATAATTTCATTGATCAATAAGTAGCTAACAACTTATGTTGTAAATCTATTACTATAATTGAACAATCTATAAGTGTGGCCGATGGAAGAAGGGTACAAACTAGCTTAATATTCAAGAATTTACAATAGTTGTTACAAGGAACAATTTTTTCTTTACATCTCCTACTTATGCCTCTAGGAAATGTGGACACTGTATTGGGAGTGCAATAGTTGAGTACCTTAGGCAGAATCTTATTTGATTGTAAAAACAAATCTGCTGAATTTGTGTACCAGGGGAAGAAACATGTCATAAGAGGTGTTGGAACTCAACTTAAGGTATGTAATTCCAGTCACTAAATAATATAAGGGGCCAGATGCTCAATCATTCATGATGACTTTGATGCAATAGACATCAGCTCAAGGACAGTCCAATGTTTTAAAAGCTACTAAAGGTACTTAGATTGCAACACTCTTGTCTAGACCAATAGACCAATATTGTTGTATATTTAGAAATGCCTACATCACTCCCACTACATAAGGGGTCATTTGATCACATAACTCCTGTTAAGGAAGCATCTAATCTTGTTAGTAAGAGAATCTACAAATATCCCGGAGTTTAAAAACATTATTGAGAAATTAGTACAAATATTGGATCAAGGTGTGATACAATATAGTACTAGTCCTTCATGTGCTGAATAGAAGGATGGGACTTGAAAGATTTGTATTGATTATAGAGACCTTAACCAAATGATAATTAAAGATAAATTTTCAATTCATATAATAGAGGATCTCTTAGATGAATTGGAGTGGGTGGGTGGGGCTGCTCAAGATTTCTCCAATCTTGACTTGTGAGGAAGATACCACAGATTGAGAATAACTGAAGTTGATTCTCATAGGTGTGCATTTAAAACTCGTGAAGGTAAATACGAATTTTCAATCATGCCTTTTGACTTGAACAATGCTCCATAATCCATCCAAGTTTTCATGAGTGTTGTGTTCAAACCTTTTTTAAGGAAGTTAGTTTCAATACTTTTAATGACATACTGATTTACAATAGTAATATTGTTTCTCATCTTGCTCATGTGGAAAATATGTTTGCTTTAATGAAACTATATTAATTGTGTGCTAAAATGTCGAAATGTGCATTTGGTGTAGCTAAGGTAGAGTATTTGGGACATTTTATTAGTATTGGAAGGTGTTTTAAGAGATCTAAAGAAAATCTTGGTTGTAAAAGAATGTCCTATGCCTCTCCGTATCAAATACATCAAGAGGGTTTCTAGGATTGGAATAGTGTTTTGGTTCCATTTATAGACCATTGCATGAATTGCTAAAAAAGGAAGACTTTGTATGAATTGATGAGTCTACTGCAACATTCAACACCTTGAAGCAAGCCTTGGTATCAACTCATGCGCTAGTAATGCCAGAATACTACTATACTTTCTTGATTTAAACTGATGCCAATGGCAAGGGTATTGGAGAATTACTAATGCAAAAAAGGCTATTCTATTGCATATATAAACAGATCCTTGGCTCCAAAACACCTGGCTATGTTTGTGTATGAGAGAGAATTACTAGCAATTATTTTTGTTGTGACCAAGTGGTATCATTATTTGTTGAGGAGACATTTTGTAGTCAAGACTGATCAGATGGCATTGCAACATTTGTTAGAATAATAGAACATCCATATAGATTTCTAGATTGTTGGAATCTCAAAGTTAATGGCTTTTGACTTCTCTGTTAAGTACAAAAAAGCTGCTAAAAACAAGCTTGTTGAGGCCTTATCTAGGAAACACGATGTAGAGTTATTGACTATTTCCTTACTTGCTCCCAATAATGCTTTGTTCATGTAGATTAAGAAAACATGGGGTTCTATCCTTATTTAAAGGAGATATTTGCCAAGATACTTTCCAAGTTGCAGGTGAAACCTTTCAAGTCTTATATTTGGTGTAGTGAGAAGTTGAGATGGAAAGGCAAACTTATAGTGGGAAATGAACTTTCCTTGAGAAGAACTATTTTATAGTAATGACTTATATACCTCAAGGAGGTAACTCAAGAATAATTACCACTATCAGGATAATAAATTACTATTTCATTGGAAGAGCCTTAGTCAAGACACTAGGGACTTCATTAACAGATGTGATATCTGTAAAACCATAAGTATGATGTTGTGTCTTCACCTAATTTATTAAAATGATTACATGTGATGCCCCTAAGGTTGTTTGGACAAATATATGCCTTCAGTTTTTATTGAAGGACTTAATATGTCTAAAGGAAAGGAAGTTGTTCTGGTAGTAGTAGATAAACTTAGAAGGTTTTGTCACTTTATCAGCCTATAACATCCTTACCCTGCTCAGGCTATTGCTCAGAGCTTCATTGACAATCTATTTAAGTTGCATGGCATGCCAATAACTATGACTAGTAATAGAGATCATGTTTTCATGAGTTCGTATTGGTAGAAATTATTTACTCTACAAGGGGTCCAACTTCAAAGATGTACAGCTTACCATCTCCAAATTGTTGGTCAAATAGAGGTGTTTATTAGAACACTGGAGACTTACTTGCGTTGTTTTTGTTCAAATTTTCCTAAGGAGTTGTTTGTGTATTACACTACTTATCACACTACCATTAATGGTACTCCTTACGAGGTGCTATATGGTCAAAAGTCACCCTTACACCATCCTTATTTGGTTGGTGAGTCCTCTGTTGACATAGTGGACAGGTCTTTGGCTGCCAGAGAGGCTATCACACAGCTAATCATGTTTTATATAAAGAAGGTATAACAATGAATGAGGGCAAATAAAGATAGATCATACAAGGCTTTCACTAATGGAGATTCGGTATATCTTCAATTAGAACCTTACAAACAAGTTTTTGTAGTCGTTAAGCACTTTAACAAAAACCAAGTATTTTGGGCCTTACCCTATTGATGCTAAGATTGGTACTATGTTCTATAGGTTCTTAATGCTGGCAAATGTGCTAATTCATCATACATTCCATGTCTCTCAACTAAAGAGTTGTCATGAGTTACCATTGGTTATTACACATCCTGTATGGTTTGACTTATCCAACCCTTATTGTCCTTCTCCTCAAACTGTGTTGGAAAAAATATTAGTGAAGAGGGGCAACAAAGTTGTTAGACAGGTCTCAGTCAAATGGACTAGTATACATGAAGATTAAGCTACATGGGAGTTCCTTACTAACTTGTAATATAGGATTCCTTATTTTAACCCTATAGGTCAAGGGTGCTCTTCATCGGGGGTATTGTTGCAAGTAAATGGAAATTTAAATACCTAATAATTGATTAGTTGAGGTGGAAAAAGTGGTTAAGAAATGAAGAGCTGGATGAATCTGTTGGTTTGTTAGGACTTACTTGTTATAGTGAAGTTAGTTTCAACAATAGTCAGTAGATTCATTTTAGTCATTGTATCTATACAAGTTGTATGAGAATAAAGAATTCATGCTTAATGAAATAACTCTTTTCTATCTTTATGAATAAAATTCTCTCAGATTTATTTTTCCACCTTAGCATATTCATCTTGATCGAGATTCTATTTCTTGGATTAGTCAATTTCATAGTTTTGTGCATCATAGATTAAGATGGATAGAAACTGCCTAAAGACACAAAAAGACAAGGATATTGAATCCGCATGCTCCGCCAAACCCTTAGACATGCTCTCGGATCGAACAACGCCATCACAGAATTCAGGCTAAGTGGAAAATCCTCAAATTCACTTCAAAACTCCAAAAACTCCTCCAAATCCATTTTGGAATCCAACTCTCACCCAACTTAACTAAACTTGCCTGACTGAGTAGACCAGAACCACAAACTCAAACCATAGAATAGAGCAACCGCAAGACCATGGTAGATGCAACCTAACTCCCAGATCGAAAAACTAACATTATGTTCCATATCTAACACCTTGTAATCATCAAGAGAATTTTTTAGGTCATTAGTCATCATTAACATCACCTGGACCACGTTAATCCCCTCTACAAACCGACATAACTCAACCCTCGAAAGGAGAAAAACCCTACAAGAACATTGAGGAACAATAACAATCAAAACAAAGAACTCAGTCAAAGGCCAGGCTCAAAGTCCACCTTTGGCTCTCAAAGATCAACACATCCAGATGAAACACAACCTTCTAAAGTTAACCACACTAATCCAAAGGATCCCCATCCTACGAATGACAAGTCTGTAAAGAAACCAGCTCTAAGGAGCTTTTGAAAAATCAACACGATCAGTCCACAAGCTAATCTGCTACCGCAAATCTAAACTAACCACCTAGTATAAGGGAAACCAAGTCGACATGTGGCCTATTAACATAGTCAACTGGTCAATACTGGCCCAAGGGTACCAACTTCTAATAATGAACTCCGCAAGCCACCAAGCATGACAAAGCAAACTATGCATCCTAAGCTATAACCAACTCATAGATTCTATGAATTTCCTTGACACCATCTTGAATATGAACCTTCTTAGAAAATTTCCATTTCCTAACAGAGCTAAGAACTAAAACCACCAAGGAACACCACCAAACAGACTCTAAGTAATACACTACCCTTTAGAGATATCAACACAAAAATAAATAACCAACATAACACTAATCTAGATGAAACAAGGGATCACACCTCCAACTTCCATCTAGCCATAACCAAACCCCAAGACCACCAGAAGCAGAAGAATCCAAAAGGAGTCGAACGAGCGAAAATACAACTCTGCAATCGAGAAAAAACTAAGGAAAAAGGGAGAAAGCAACCAAAATAGACTACCACACTAAAGAAGGCCAACTACCCATCACACAACTCTGAAAACTAGCAATCTCCGAACTACTACTCAAAAGGGACGACACACAACTAAGACAACTAGGCCCTACAACACATTAAACTCAATTTAGGCAAAGCTGGTCTTGCCACCTATCAAACAAGTATCAGCATAATAGCAAAAACACACCACAAGGTGGAAAAAAGGGAAACCAAGAATCCCAACACCCATACTAAGCCTAAGTCTCCTACCGAATCAAGAGAATATAGAATAACAAGACGCAAGCTAAATACCTGGAAAATACAATCCAAAATTACATAAAACCTATACTAGGCATTATTTAAGAAGCTCAATCAATAAAGTAGATGGCAGCCTACCTCAAAATCGATCACAAGATTTCCAAATCCAACACACACGATCAATCCATTTTGTAACTCCTCCGAACACCGCCACATTATTAAATAATCAATCACAATGTCATTACATAGTTTTAGATTGTAAAATCGCAACAATTGGAAACAGACCCAAATTTAAGTCAAAATGGGCCACACTGGAAATACCAAAATTGACTCTATCAAAAGGTTCTAAATGCCTTACCGAGCTTGTACCCTGAAATGGGACTCAATTTCATGCCTAGATGTAACACCTCGGAAACTAGTAGGCTAAACTAGGGCCATAACGTGAGGGTTAACATTAAGGGAGAAGGTCATGGGTCAAGGAAAATGGGCAAGGGCCAAGGCAAGGGGCCAAGGCTTCCCATTTTGGCCAAGGCACTGC
The DNA here is from genome assembly GCA_036250505.1 of Solanum acaule. Classification (NCBI taxonomy): domain Eukaryota; kingdom Viridiplantae; phylum Streptophyta; class Magnoliopsida; order Solanales; family Solanaceae; genus Solanum; species Solanum acaule. The sequence goes on from JAJOOR010008109.1 coordinate 53,620, forward strand.
CCACCAAGACCAAGAGGCTCTTCACAACCCATAGTAGACACCACGAGTTGTGGTGTAACTCGTGGAGGTAGAGGCAGTAGCTTCATTAGGCTACCTCAAAAATTATCCCTCCACACGAGCCACTTCACGGCTTGTGAAGTCTTAGACGGCTCATGAGAATGGCCTTGATCATTCCTTAGGGGTTGAGGGGTTGAGGAAAAAGTGGCTTAGCCACTACGTCAAGATCCACGAGAGGGACCACGGCTCGTGGCTTGCTTCAGGGCTCGTGGAGCCCCTCATGGAGATGCCTTGGGCCTGTGAGCTAAAGGAAATTGTTTCCATGCCAGTTGCTCAAGACACTGCAAGAAAACTGCTCAATAGCGAATGGAAAATTGGGCACTATAAATGAGAATATGGTCCCAAAAATAGCAATAGCGACCAGCTACACTTGTCCTTATAAACTTAGTCGCTAAGGACCATTAGAGACGAGTTTATCGGGTTGGTCGTTGATTCTCTTTCATGACTAGTACATTATTGTTCCTTAAAATACTTTTAGGGATCATATAACTGGTACCTATTCTCACTTATTGGAATTGAAATTCTGGTTGTTATCATTTTGCGACTAGTTTCTAATTGGTCCATATAGCACTTAGGGACGACTTTGAAGCTGGTCCATATTCATTTTGCGACCAGTTTGAAGTTGGTCTATAAATTAGTTTGTGACCAGTTTGAAGCTGAACCGTAAATGATTCTACGACTAGTTTGTAGCTCATCTATAAATCAATATAGGAAAACTGTCAAGCTGGTCCCGAAATCATTTCGAGACCATTTTGAAGGTGGTCCATAAATCATTTTGCAACCATTACAGATTTCCTACTCACAACGATTTTAAGGTCTAAAAATCTAGTCCTTAAATCACATTGAATTTGCTACTAGAAAATACGATAATTAATATAAAGTTGTCGCTTTCATATATAATGTAATTACAAAATAAGGTGAGTACAAGTCATCGCACTATACAACAATGAGGTAAGCTAGTAACAATATTGTGATCATGAATCCTTAGCAAAAAAATCATATACTATCCTTAAACTATAATTCAGAGCTGCCTTCACCTTCCTAGCAAAAAATGGTCAATATACATGTTTAACATCGACTTTTTGCAAATTTCAACATCCAAAGTCTGTAACAAAATTAGAACTTTCATTTAGAAAACCTATATACATAAATAAACAGGAAGATGTGATTAAATCAAATAACAATTTCTAAATAAACTGAAAGAGTTTTACTCTAAGGCATAAAATCTGTGTATGTCATTTTGTTAACTAAATCAATGGTTGTAGTAGTTGCAACACTAATTGTTGTAGCAGCTGTAACAATTGTTGCAACACTAACTGCTGCAATATTATGGTGACTAAAGATTATAGAAAATAAGCCGAAGGAGGAAGACATCCATAGCCATCCCTACAAATTGTTGTTTGGAAATCTTAAAGCGGTGATGAAACTGTTTAAAGAATCAAAGAAACAACCTTTGTTAACTCATTATATCATTTCTTGGACTTAGGCTTAAAATGATTCTATTTCTTTTTCAGGAACACTAATAATCCTTGTTCTTTTTTAAAGAGGTGCATTTTCAATCATAACTCCTCTTCTCACTTAACTCACACCACCTGTAGGAAAGCATATACATGTATAACTTAGCATAATACTCAAGACATTCTATAGGACATTTTGTTTGCTTAATGTAGAACAGAGGACATTCTGCTTGTTTAAAGTTAGAACTAAAAGTGTAACACTAGATCAAATGATAGGGACTATTAGTACTCCATGTGACAGAAATAGAATCATTTTGAGCCTAGTTCAAAGATGACAAAAGATATGGACTATTTTGAGCTTTTTCTCATGTATTTTAACACATTTAGTTCACTTTACCAAAAGTAAGATCAGATTGCAGCACTGAGTACATCATACTAACCAATGTCATCATATGAGGCACTTGATGACTACACAAGTTAGAAACATATTGCCATAAAATAGCTTGAATTTCTGGTCAGCTTAATGTTGCTATGATGATTGTCCAGTAAAATATCAAGAAGTACTAATAATGTGATGAATAAACTATAATCGCAAATCAAACTTTACAATGAACAATACTTAGGCAAAAAGTTAAAGTTTAGAGAGGAAGAAGAGCTTACATCTTCGAAATGAGCTCCTTATCCTCACTTGAAAATCCTTAAATAGTTAAAAGTCCCTTTTTCTCTGTAAAATTTTATCTGGAGTTAGTGTGCTGAAAAAGTAGAGCTACATTGTACATGTTCTAAATAACAAAGGAAGTCTAAACGTATTCACGAAAAGAGGAACGACTATATGTATTGTATATGATTACATCTTCATTCTCAGAGATACAAGTAGGACAATTTAGATATTCAACTTTAATAAACTTAGGACTCACACCTTACTAGAAGCCACTTTTAACGACTCAAGAGAAAGCTTAAGATGTAAGATTCAAATCATAGCCAACAACAATTTTATCAAGCAATGTCATGCTTCTAGTATTGAATATGTCAACCACTTTAATTTAACAGAAAACTCTTACAACTCACATAATCATTGTGCTACATTTATAGAATATTTATCATTCTCAAAATTTATCAAACATGCAAATATATTTTAAGATAAAACAACCAAAAATTAATAGATTTGCTATGTAGAAAAAGCACAATAAATTGATGTTTCAGGTAAGTTTATACTCACATGGTATCATCAAGTATCCGAATAGTCATTCTCTTGAATTGGAGGCTCGAAACTAGGGTGTTGTGCTAAAAAAATTCTTTCAATTGCTTTAATTCTTTCATCTGATTTTGAAAGTTAGATATGCAATCCTTCAAAGACTGATTTTCTTTGAGTTGAACATAGCTCAGCCAACAATTCAGCTTGTGAGGAAGTCCCACCTTTCAAATCACTTTCTTTTACTCCACTTCCAATGCCAAATACATGACTACGACTTTGAGGTCCAAAGCATTTCTCAACAATTTCTATGCTAGAAAGTAATGGTTCAGACTCCACCAATGTAAGGACTCATAAAATGATAGGTAGAACAAGAGCCTTGATGTGTGGGTTAGTATGATTTAAGGTTGATATCTAGGCTGTTTTAGAACCTAAGTGGGGCAAGATGGAAGTCTAGGTTGCAAGCAAGGGCCTAGGCTAGCAAGTTAGGGTGAAAGAAGCCCTGTTCCTTTAGGGGTTGTTTGGCGATGGGGCTGCTGATCGCCCAAAGGGTTGGGTGAGGCGCCCTTGTGCCTTGTGATTTCCTAGTGGCTGCCCCATTTTGGCCAAGATGCTGGACCAAAGGGCGAGCTAGGTGCAAGCTCGCCAACCAGCTTGGCATGTCGCCCCCCTCCCCTTTAGTTTGCCAAGTAGACTGCCCAAATTAGTGAGCTCACTGGAACAAAGGGCGAGCCCAAGTGTCCAAAGCGCGAGCTAAGACGGGAAGGGTGAGAATTTTTAAGTTGTAACTTGTAGAGTTCTTAGTCTTTTTCCTAAGTTGAGTCCCTATTATTCTATTCTTTTCCTAGCATCTATATAACCCTTTTTAAGACCTTTTTAGACTTTAATTATCTAATTTAAGTCACTCCATACAGAATCAAAAAGAACCCACCTCCTCTCAAATATTTCTCTCTCTAGTAGTTCCCAAAGAAGAAGAAGAAGAAGTGAGAGCTAGGGTTTTGGATTAAAGACGTTTCTTCATCAAATTTCTTGGGGAATATTAGTAAAGGTATGGTGATCCTTCATCTAGGGATATCTTTAACCCTAGAGTCAATTTCAAAGAATTTTTCAAAGTTTTCAAGTTCATGAAAAACCTAGGGTTTTACTCAATCTCATGGGTTCTTTTGACAAACGATTTCAAATGGTTGCTAATGTCATATATTGATTGTATTGGTGTTTCATTTATGATTTATGATGAAAATACTCTATGAACCCATGATTTCTCTTAATTCCTAAATTGTGCCTTTATGAAGTGGATTTGTTGATTATGAAAACTTATGATTCGAATATGTCTAAATTGCTTTGGGTTATTGAATTGTATCATTATTTATGCCTTAATCATGGTAAATTGTTGGTGTGTTGATGATTTGAGAGTCATGGCCTTGAAGGCAAGTTATGGCTAAATTATATACTGAAGTAGAATTGTGCTAGATATGTTGATCCACTTGAAAGGTGGAGGTGTTTACTTACTAAGTATATGAGTGTGAATTCAATGAAGTTAAGGTGATCATGCTGTGAATGTAAATGTGTTATTATTGAAAGGCTATTTCTCAATTTGACACTCATGTATGATGATGATGTAATGTGAAGTGTTGTCTTCTATATATTGTATATCTTAGATTGGTAGGTTTAGGCATCCTTTCTTGAGTAATGAATGTTTCTTGACTTGATGAATATTAATCTATAGGCTATGGCATTTCTTTCATATATGAGTGATGAATGTGTCTTGACTTGATAAATATGAATCGATAGGCGGTGGCATTCCTTTCATATATAAGTGATGAATGTGTATTGACTTGATGGCTATGAATTGATAGGCTTTAGGCATTCTTTTCATAAATTATCTAATGTAATGGAGACTCTAGAATCGATAGGCTAGTGGCATTCCTTTCTTAATGAGTCAATGTACCATGAATCGATAGGCTAGTGGCATTCCCTTCATGAGTATAAGAATGAAATGAGGGGCCACGAATCGATAGGCTTATGGCATTCCTTTCATGAGGACCCTAGAGCTATCCTTGAATGTACCATGGATCGATAGGCATATAGCATTCCTTCCTTGGTAATGATGTATCAAGGGTCGATAGGCCTATGGCATTCCTCCCTAGTATACTAATGTAATGTGAATGAAATAATCTATGGGAATGTAAGCTAAGCATCGAGTGGATATGGTTAGATGGAAATTCTCCCAATGTTAGGTTAGAGTTCCAAGGAACATCTTCCTATCCCATAACTATGTGCCCACATAGGATATTAGCTAGCAGATTTCATCCAAGCTAAGGATTCATTCGAGCTAATGTTACCATTCTACCTTAGGCAAGTGGAACACCTCTTTACGGTGTGGGGCTATATGACACCAGATTCCATGTCTAGCTTGCATGGCCTATGTTGGTTAAACGCTTATTCCCATCATGTGAGATGTGCATTATGGTTTCTTCAGAGGTTCTATGAAGTGTAGGTGGTAGTATGGGATGCCATATATGCATTGCACTAGGAGGCTTTGATAGGATCATAGTGAGTTCTCTAAGTCTTAATGACTAATGTATGAAAGTCCTCTAAATGAAGCAATTGAAGAATGTTGACTCTTAAATGCTTAATGTGATATGCATGCCATATTTGGGTTATATTATGAGTTATTTTCCCTTGTCATGCCTTATGAAATGTTATGTCTCTTTTATATGGATATGGTGTAAAGGTGAAAAGGAATGTATGGTAAGTTCACTTTTTGGTGACCTTAATGTGGTGCCTTGGTGTGGATGGTGGTATGGGACGCTATCCATACATTGCACAAGGTATAGCATGAGGATTACTTGAAGTGAAGATCTAAGGTAATGGTAATTGTTTACAATATGATATTGTCTAAATGTGGTATTATGACTTGAATGATGATTATACTTGTATTGTATGTCTCTTATGCTATTGTACATGATATTTCCAAAAAGTGGCATAATGCATGGTTTCCAGCCAAAATGTCCCCTTTTAAAGCATGTTTTGGCATGGTCATCATACTTAGTACATTTTTGTGTGCTAACCCATATTTTCCTATTTTTACTTCAAGTGTAGGTTCTAACAAGTGATCGGTTCTAGCTAGGATTGAAGTGCTTGGATAGAGTTTTCTTCCAAGACATATTTTGGTATGTCCTCATATATCGAGGACAAGGACTCTTATTGTTTCTAGTTCTTTCTTATTTTGAGACTATTGTTAACACTTCGATTGTAAAGGGTCGTGACCCTATCTTGTTAAAGTTTTGTCTAAGATGGCCATGTGAGACTTAGTCTTCCGCTCTGTCTTTTAATGAAGTTTAAATGTTTGGTTTTAAATAAGTTTTTAATTCTGCACTATTTTCATTAGTGAATGCAATGAATGACTATGAGGCTTGTATAAGACCCCTTCGGGGTTGAATACGCCGTGTTACGACTAGGAGGTGCTCTCGGGTCGTGACAACCAATTCTTGAATTTGAGCCTACAAAGTGTATAGAGGAGATTTTTTTTAGATCCCATAATAACTAAATGTTAAGAACATCTTCAAATAACTAAATGTTAAGAACGTGTTCAATTAACCAAACGCACATGCTTCTCAATTGTTTCATAATCAAGAAGTGTGTTATTCTTCTTGCGAGTCTCGTAAAACCATTCCATCTCAATCAGACTAGTTCAGAACAATACACACTTAAACTCATCAGCCATTTCTCCAACAATTTTTTTTATCAAACTACATGACGATCCAAGCAATTTCAGTAAACATCTAAAATCTAAGTGAAATCAAGAACCACAAAAAAACAATGACAAACAACCACAAACTTTCAAGTAGCTTAAGATTTCAAAAATGCACCACAAGTAGTAACTTTAGAAACCAATATGCAGCCATAGTTGTAGTAGAAAAGAACAATTCGAAACAACATTTGAAATAGCAGAAAAATGATAACTACTATGAAGTATATTATATGAAACACATACTTTTAAAGTTCTTGTGATAACATAACTTTAATCCAATAAAGAATATACAAAATTGATCAAAAGTAAGTAGAAATAGAAGTCACTCAAACTAAATTTTACTATCTTCAACCAAAAGAGTGTTGAGAAAAAACAATTTCTCTCATAGTAATTAATAATACTACTACTTCTCAACAACTCTCTTAAAGTACATTTTTCTCAAGGATTTTGGACTCAACTATTCAACTCATGAAAACTGTATAGATCACAAAATAACTTGATATTCACAATAGTGGCTGAAAGCAAAGATTAACATGTAATTTCGAGTCAATGTTGTTCAAAAAATTGCAAAATCATGAAAAAGAGAAAGTAGAATTAAACTAGAATGCTACTTAATTAACAAACTAAGTGAATATTTCAAATGCTTTAACAAAGCTCATTTACAATTTTGTTTCTTTCTCGTCTAATCCTCAAGCTACTCATTGACAAAAAAATAATTAGATGCTTTAACAAAGCTCATTAATAATTTTGTTTCTTTCTCATCTAATCCTCAAGCTACTCATAGACCAAAAAAATCCTATGCTTTAACAAAGCTTATTAACAATTTTGTTTCTTTCTCATCTAATCATTTTAGTGCCAGAAAATACACTAGTAATAAAATAAAAAGAACCATTCAAAATCAAAGAACACAAACTGGGTACTGAAATTAAAGACACTAATGGTAAAAAAAATTCCACTAATTCATCACTTGATAGAAAAAAATTGCAATGTCAGCCTTACAAAAATTTCTTGGCAGCCCTAGCAATTATTCAACCCTAACAGAGAAAATCCTTAAATAAACTCTCAAATATCTCCTCTTTGACCCTCAACCCCCAGCCTTACCTACAAAACTATCATTTTCAATCCTAACAAAATAACAATGAGTATTATAAGAGCCCAATCACATAATATTCAATCATCAGAAAGAAAATTGGAGATTATACCGAAAAAGAAGAAGAGGGAGATGAATCTGGAGGAATAAACTTACTTTAGATGTAGATATATACTAGATGAAACGTTTCTCTCCAAAAAATGCCTTCAAATTTCAAGATTTAGGAGATGTTTCTGCCAATAAAGCCTTCAACTTTCAAGATTTAGTGATTTGAAAGCTTGTTTATAGAGCAAGAGAGAAAAAATTAAGGATACATAGCACTTTTTGCATATTGCTGGAGAGAGAAAAATTTAGAGCCTTTTAGTACTTCACTTTTTCGTTCCCACTCTTCCCTTGTAGTTCCTGCTGAATTTTTTTATTTTGAGACCAGTTAATTTATTTTTTAAAAATAATATAGTCAAATAGGGATTAGTAAATAATATCATCCGTATAAGTACATTTTAGGGACCATAATTATAACTTGTCTCTATATTTTGGTCTTTAATGAGCCTTTTTGTTATAGTGAGACCACGGATGGGACCACGGCTCGTGGATCCCCACATGGTACCTAGCAACTCACTTAAAGTGAGGGGTGTTTTGGGCTTGATATTCGTCCTATCTCTATTCCACCTATGGAATGGCTCCAACTAAGTTGAAAAAGTTGAAAGAGCGGTGAAAGACCTTCTTGATAAAGGCTTCATTCGACCAAGTATATCACCTTGGGGAACTCCAGTATTACTTTTGAGGAAGAAAGATGGTTCTCTTAGAAGGTGTATAGATTACCGTCAATTGAACAAGGTTACTATCAAGAATAAGTATCCACTTCTGAGAATTGATGATCTTTTTTATCAACTTCAGGGTGTCACCTGTTTTTCTAAGATAGACCTCAGATCTGGCTATCATTCGTTGAGAGTAGGAGAGAGTGATATTCCAAAGACAACTTCCAGGACCTGCTATGGTCATTACGAGTTTCTAGTCATGTTTTTTGGTTTGACTAATTCTCCTACAGCGTTCATGGACCTTATGAACAGAGTGTTTAAGCCTTATCTTGATATGTTTGTTATTGTATTCACTAGTGACATTCTGATTTATTCTACGAATGAGGAGGATCATGCTAGTCATCTCAGAGTAGTTCTTCAAACTCTCAGAGATAGAGTGTTGAATGTAAAAATTTCCAAGTGTGAGTTTTGGCTTGAGTCAATGGCTTTCTTAGGCCATATTTTTTCTTGTGATGGTATTTAAGTTGACACTCAAAAGATTGAGGCAATGTAGAATTGGCCATGACCCACATCTCCAACTGATATTAGGAGTTTCTTGGGATAGGCTGGTTCTTATAGAACGTTTGTTGAGGGGTTTTTATCTATTTCAGCCCCTTTTATTAATTTGACTCAGAAGACAGCAAAGCTTCAATGGTCTGAAGCTTGTGAGAAAAGCTTTTAAGAATTGAAAACTAGGTTGACTATTGCCCCAAATGTTGACCTTACCCGAAGGTATGCAAGGTTTTGTTGTTTGTTGTGATGCGTCCAAGGTTGAACTGGGTTGTGTATTATGCAGAATGGCAAGGTTATAGCTTATGCCTATAGGCAACTTAAGTTTCACGAGAGTCTTCATGTTGATGTGTTCATCACTAGAGTTGGTTGTTGTAATGCTTGCTTTGAAAATATGGCATCACTATCTCTATGGTGTTCAAGTTGATGTGTTCATCGATCAAAAGAGTCTTCAGTATGTATTCAGTCAGAAAGAGCTTAATCTCAAACAGAGGAGGTTGTTGGAGTTACTCAAGGATTATGACATAAGTATTCTCGATCACCCAGGTAAGGCTAATGTTATTGTTGATGCATTGAGCAGGTTGTCTATGGGTAGTACTTCCCATGTTGAGAAAGGCAAGAAAGAGTTAGCCAAAGATGTGTACAGACTTGCACGAGTGGGAGTCCGATTAATGGATTCCAATGAAAGAGGAGTAGTAGGTTCATATGGGGCTGAATCATCGCTAGTGTTCGAAGTGAAAGAGAAACAAGACCAAGACCATGTTTTGCTTAAATTAAAGGCAAATGTTCAGAAGTAGAATATAATGGCTTTTGAAGAAGGGGCAGATAGTGTATTGAGGTATCAAGGTAGATTGTGTGTACAAAAGGTTGATGAACTCTAAAAGAGGATCATGGAGGAAGCTCATAGCTTCGGATACTCTATGCATCCGAGTTCCACAAAGATGTATCATGCTTGAGAGAAGTCTATTGGTGGAGTATTATGAAGAAGTGTATTGTAGTGTTCGTTGATAAGTGCCTGAATTGCCAACAAGTCAACGTAGAGTACCAAAGGGCCGGTGGTGTGGCTTAGAACATAGATCTTCTGGAATCAAAGTTGGAGATGATCAATATTGATTTCATTAGTAGTTTACCGCGGTCTTGCAGGCAGCATAATTCGATTTGGGTGATTGTGGATCGGATGACTAAATCAACCCATTTCTTATCGATAAGGACTACTTATTCATCAGAAGATTATGCCAAATTATATATTCAAGAGGTATTCAGACTTCATGGAGTTCTGTTGTCCATCATTTCAGATAGAGGTGCATTCACCGCACAATTTTGGAGATCTTTCTAGAAAGGTTTGGATACGAAGGTGAACCTTAGTGCTGCTTTTAAACCTCAGACTGATGGTAAAGCAGAACGCACTATTCAGACTTCAGAGGATATGTTGAGGGCGTGTGTGATCGATTTCAAGGGCAATTGGGATGATCACTTACCTATCATTGAGTTTGCTTGGAACAACAGTTATCACTCTAGCATTTAGATGGCTCATTATAAGGCTTTTTATGGGAGAAGATGTAGATCTCCTTTTTTATAGTTTGAGGTTTGTGAGGTAAAGTTGATAGGACCAGGCTTGGTTTATCAAGCTATGGAGAAAGTGAAGATCATTCAAGAAAGAGTTATAATAGTGCAAATTCATCATAAATCCTATACCGATGTTAGGAGAAGAGACTTAGAGTTTGAGGTGGACGATTGGGTTTATTTGAAGGTTTCACCTATGAAGGGTGTTATGAGGTTTGGCAAGAAGGGAAAGCTTAGTACCCGATATATTGGTCCTTACAGGATATCCTAGAGGATCAGCTATGTAGCCTACGATTGGAGCTACTACCAGAGTTAGCAGCAGTCCACCAGTATTCCACGTTTTAATATTGAAGAAGTGTATGTGTGATCCTTCACTTATTATACCTACGGAAAATATTGGTATCAAGGTAAGCCTATTTTATGAGAAGGTACCCATTCAGATTCTAGATCATCATGTTCGCAAGTTGAGAACCAGGGAGGTAGCATTAGTCAAGGTCTTATAGAGGAATCAGTTTGTTGAGGAAGCTACTTGGGAGGCTGATGAAGATCAGAAGAAGAGATACCCACATCTCTTTGAGTCCGATGAAACTCCAAATCGAGGTACTAATTCTTTTATTGGTACTCTTTAAGTTGAAATGTTGAATAATCATTTATTTCTTGTGCGATGTTTGAGTTGGGTGTAGATGTATCCACGCTCATTTTTGCTTACAAAAATCTCATTAGAGCCTGAATGTTCCCAAGGGGGAGATATTGTACACCTCGGTCTTAGATAGAGTTAAAATTAGAAAGAATTTGTCACAACCCAGGGGTACCCCCTAGATGTAACAAGGCACACAGAACCTCGAAAGGCTCCATGTAAGCCACTTAGCATATCATAACATAAAGTACTAGAATAATAAAGACTAAAAACGCATTGCAAGTCTAGATTGGTCTCAATATAGCCATCTATTACAATACTTGAATGAAATAGGGCCTAGCCCATACAACATGTCTGAAAAGGGAAAGTACATGAAAGAAACTACAACATAGGAAAAAGTTGTCCTCGAACCATGAGGACTCAACAACAAGCTTGGAAAATACACAAGTCCAAGCTTTATCAACTAGAATGATCACCTCGAGAACCAGACCATACACTTGGGGAAAATGTAGGAAAAGTAGGGGTTAGCACAAAAATGCACTAAGTATGGTAGCTATGCATAAAAACATTGAAAACATGCAAAAAGGGACATTTCATTTGAAAGCATGCAATTTGCCAAGTTTAAACATCATATGAGACAATATAAGTCATAAGTCATAATCATCTTTAAAACACCTTTGAACTCATATATATAAATCCTCTTGAGTAACCATAATTTATTATTCATGTTCTTATTGTGAGAAGAGTACCCTTAACCGACATAGAGACCATGTGCGCTAAAACATGATCACCCGGTGTCTCCCACACCGAAAAGGGTTGTTCTACTTGCCTAAGGTCGAACCATAAACTCTTAGCTTAGGTAGATCCACTAGTTAAATAACCTATTGGGGCACATCGTTTATGGGATACGGAGATTGCTACTAGAAACCCGGCCTCTACTCACGGGAGAGCTTAAATCTTATCAGACCTCTTCTAGAAACCTGGCCTCAACCAACGGAAGAGCTTCCATCTCAATGTCAATATCCACATGGTGATAAGCATAATTCCCACGGAATACTTATTAAGTCATACTTAACTCATGTCTATGGAAGAATGTTCTTGACAGTCAATCCACATTAGTTCATCAGGATAGCTCTTATTTATTGATTCAATTAGGTGAGAATAGCCTTTCAACCTAAGATTCATTTCTATGTGAGAAAATCTTTCACATCATGGTTGTAAGTGTATCATGAGAATAACCTTTCAACAATACAACAACACAATCAACATTGACACTTTACTCTCAAAGCACCTTCATAGCATTTGCATAAGTTCATAAGATCATGCATAAACTCACACTTTGCCCTTCCAAGGTTCAAAGCCATCATCAATCACTAAATCTAGAATCTAAGTATTAGATAGGATTTCATCATAATTTCATTTCTTTTTTCACAATCAACAACCCAACCTATGATATCACAATTTTGGGGAAATATGGGGATTTGCATGGGTTCATAAGGGAAGCATCATAAAATCATTGTAGATCATCATTTCATGCATATTTAAACATAATTAAACCATTAAATTCAGTAAATAAAAGAACCCATGGTGAATGAAGAAAACCCTAGCTAATTGGGGTAATTCTACCATTTGAAATTGAAGATTTTGAGAGGGCTCCATGGGTGAAAGCTACCCATGGATGAAAACCACCATACCTCAATCACAAATACCTTTGAATTTGGTGTGAAGATCCTTCCTTCTTGAACCCTAGCTTTGACTTTCTTCTTCTTCTTCTTTGAGTTTTCTAGACATAGAATTTTTATAGAGCAGGAAGTTTTGGGAATTGACTTGAGTATTAGAAATAATGAGTTGGATGACTTAGTTTTAGGGGTTTAAATCCTTATATAGGTAGTCTCAAATAGGCTAAAACACCACCACTTAATATTAATTAAAATCGAAAAACCCCAAAATACCCCTAAACTAATCCGCTAAAACAGATCCCCATAACTATCCACGAGACCACGTTGACGGGCCGTGGATAGAACCATGGACCGTCCTGGTCAAGTGTGGTTTGGTGACAGAGATTTTTTTCCATCCACAGGGCGTGCGTCCTGTCGTGGTTCACTGCTTTTGGGCAGTTTCTAGGGATCCTCCTCAAGGATCCATGGTTGGTCCTTGAGGGGTAGTACCTTGACGTTCTAACATGAAATCCTTTAGTTTAAGTATGGGTAGTTAGTTGTATATATTACTCTAACCCTCATGTTAAGCTCTAGTTTAGCCCTACTAATTTCTAGGGTGTTACAATATTGATGTGAGGCAAAAAATACATATTTTTAATCATTATTTCCTCACATTTATTATTTATATTTGTCCTTTTTGAGCATTAATTTGATGGATTGTGCTAAATTGTGTATTTTATTTGTAGGATTAAATTGGTGGAAAATTGGAGAAGTTTGAAACTAAAATGAATTAAAGATTGAAGGTTCAAGAAGGAAATCAAGCAGGCAGCTTAATGAATTAAATTTAATAAAATAATATATTTGTATATATGAGGAAAAAGACTGAACAATTTGCAATTGAAATTGGGTACTACTGCTGCCACGTGTCAGCAGCTGGAGGGCTCATATTAGTATGAAAGGCGGCGAGCAACGTGAAATTCCAGAAATACGCGCACAGTGGAAAATCCAATTTAGTTGGGTTTTGTTTTCCTAATTTGTCTTGAACTCAATTATTTTATTTAGGGTTTCTCTATCTATAAATAGGGAATAAAAAATTATTCTTAAAGAGGGAGGAAGCCAAGAACCAAGATACAAGATACAATATAAATTTTCTTCTAGCTTAGGAACTTTGGAAGAGCCGCCGTGGAGGCCGGAGAATTGTGGTTTATTTTTTCTTCTCCTTTATTATTTATTTATATTCGTGATTAACAAAAGATAGTTTAGCTATTGTTCTTAACTTTTTATGATTAACACAAGCATATTTATTTTAATAAATTTTGATTGTGTTTTTGAGATAATGAGTAGCTAACTTTCATAACTAGGGTTGTGGGAACCATGAGCGATTAACAAAGT